>CABFWB010002032.1:29288-67096 GCA_902151455.1 Timema bartmani | reverse complement strand
AAAAAAAGAGAATCAAGCTATTAAATAACAATCAAATAACCAAAGAGCCTCCCAGATAAGAATCGCATAAAGGAGAGGTGGTTGATGGAAGAGAGAGAAAAAAATGGCGTTCTCAAATCACATGTCCTTACGACCAGGTATCTTGTGGTTAACCCTAAATATGGAAATATAGCAAAAAGAATTTACGAAAAACTATTGTCGCTACATGAATAAAGTAGGAACGGAGATGTAAATTGCATGAAACCCATTATCAACACATATCACAGCACGCAACTATATTCCAAACATTTTTTTTCTGTTGTACAATCTCGGAGTTAACGGAATCAAGAACTTTTGAGGGGTGAATTAATGAGATTCCACTGTATTTAATTTAATCTCTTTGATCGAAAGCGTTTTACTATATTGAATATAATTCAAATATTCAATATTTTCCATTTAATCCAGAGTGGTTTTACGATATTTAATAAACTCCCATTCACCACATTATTTTAATTCCCTACACCCAAAAAGGGTTCATTATATTTAATATGCGCCTCTTGATACAAACAACTTATATCATATTGAATATATTCTCCTTGATATTTGATACAAAGAGGCTTAGTCATATTTACTAATAATTTCAAAAAAATTCTCTTTGATTCTATTACTATAACCCTGATATCCTAAGTGATTTTGTCATATTATATTACTCTACATTCAAAAAAGGATGCAACACTAAAGCTAAAATGCTTAGAACGTTAGATTTATCGAGTAATTATGGGGCTTGGAACTTTTTCGTGAACTTATTTATATGTTTTAAATAAATGCAAAGATAAAAGTAGACCCACTTGGCTTTTAAACTGAATTAAGGGGTACAGGGGAAAAAGGAAGAAATTCCGATTTAAACTCAAAATGAGTTAGTGTTTCCACTGTTAGACAGTCATGAGTGTTTTCTAATGCATTTTAGATTATGGCTTTAAAAAAAGGTGGCTGTCATATTTAAATGAATTAAAACTTATATATTTGCAGCGGTTCTTGTGAGGTGTGAAATATATAAGTTGTTCTAGAAAACGTGTGTAGTGCAACTTTCCACTCTTTTCCCCTGTACCCTTGATTATTTATATCAAGCCCAAATATAAGAAAGTTTATTTATCACCTAGAATGCGGAATAAACCTTCTCCACAGCTATAAATTCACGACTCGGGCAGAAAGAACGTACCTACATAATAATACTACACGAATATTACTTTAGATTTAAGAACATGGGACAGGGCGTGGAAGGCAAGTCATAAAAAAAAGCTTGCACTAAAGAAACCAAAAAGGCATTGGGTTCCATTATTGTGGGCGACAAAAGTAGTACAAGAGTGCTATGTAAGCCGAGCACCATGATTTGTCTTTAAAAACATGGCTTACATTAATTAGATTTATGATTTTACTTTCTAAGAAATGTTGAACTATACATTAATTCTAAACAAATGGCTAGTCGGTGGTGAAAGTGTAACTGAAACATTATATTGAGAATTTTTTTTTGTTGCAACTTCTGTACTTAATTTGATTAATGGAATAATACGTAATATTTCTTAAATGATTAGATAAAAAAATAAATCAATTATTTTTAAATATTTCTCGATCAAAAGCTTTCTTTTTAATTAATTAGATTTATTTTACATTTGGCGGGTCCATAAATATTCCTTACTGCCATCATGCATCAAACTGATTTAATTAATAATGATAAAATTAATTTTCATGATAACTTTAAAATGTATTTGTGTTATATTCAACGATTTTATGTACTCTTTTTATGCATTGGCTTTAACTTTTAATGCAGCTATTCATAATTATTTTAAATATATTTACAGTAATTTATATCTAAAAATAGAAATTTGACTTTAGTGAGCATTTTCTTATTAGTTGTAGCCTAATTCGGGCTACAATCTTATTTCAAGACTATAACGCTTATAAGAAGCAGATAATTTTCAGTCACGCTCAGTGAGTGATGCATATTTATATGTTTAAGAATAATTTAAGGTATTTTTTAAAAATAAATGTGTATACCAGAAAAATACAGGAAATTGACTTTTATTTTTGCTTATATGATTATTTTGGATTGAATGAAAATACTCTATGATTTCCCCACTAATTTTTTTTTATATCAAATATCTACCATTTTGAAATAATGAAAGATGATTACATTAAGTTAATTTTTCGAAAATTGAAATGGCTGTACGTTTTATTCATACATCCATTTTATTATACAACATTTATTTATGCAATAATTTATCAAGTAATTTATATAACGCAAGTTTATTACAATAATTTATTGCTATGAATTAAAATAAACGAGACAAGTCTGCTTTTGAAGCGGCAATATATACATAAAAAAAATTGAATTTTAAATGACCAATAATTTCTACAAAACTAAGTTGATAGCTATTCATTTTTATGATTATATTATTGCTACCCGCACTGATTGGCAAGTTACCTAAATGTAAATCTCATCTATTCTGTTTTATCAGTAACGGGTAAGTTGTAGTTTGAATCTAGGCTGGGTGTACTGTGGGCGTTATTTTCTTAAATGGCACCTCGTTCATTCCCCACGCAAATGCAGGTATATTTCGTCTGAACTCTACCTTCCTCATACCCATGCCACTAACGTAATTAAATATCTATAACCTGAACAGGTAATAAAATACTGTTCAAAAATAAGACATTTAATTTTTAGTGCGAAAGTGAGCCAAAAAGTATAGTTTGCAAGCTGCACATCATAATAGAAGTGATGTTTGATTTATTGCTTTAATTTAAAAATTTTCCTATAATTTTTGCTATGGCATTCAAAGTTATCTTATAGATTTGATGTTTTAAATAATCTTGCCTGATTATTATTATTATTATTATTATTATTAGCACCGCGTCTTACTACCCATTTGGGTTGTACGCACTTAAGCTAAAGTGCAATGGTAGGGTGATTGCGATATGAAATGGAGGACCTACAGTTTAACGTGGAATCCAAACCACGGTGGAGTCCTGGCATTCCACACATTCACAAGTTGTGATTAATACACGTCTTGTCAGAGGTGAAGGAAGGGTTTGGTAATCAGATAAATCTGTGCCGGGACTGAGGATTAAACCCCGGAACTCCAGCAAAGAAGTCTGACACCTTACCTCTAGACCACTAGGTCACGGCTGATTGTTACCAAGGTTGGAATGTGTTTTAAAATCCCTTACTCCAAATAAACTATTAGGCCTACCATGAGTATGAGTAACACCCTTGATTATTGTTATAAATATCACCATAATTTTAAAGAAAATATTGTATAACATGATCAAATTTGTTAAAACAGGAAATATTAAAATGATACCTACCAACGGACATTTGCGGCTTTTTTTTGGTAGAATTTTTTTTATCGTACAGTACGCTTATTTAGTTTTAAATATTCTCTTTTTGCCTTACTGAGCCATTTATAAATAATGAAAAGTTCACAGTTTGAGTATTTATAGCAAAACATCTACAATGAAAACAATTATTAATTTTGATATCGAATACAACTATCAAATTTTAAAATGTTTTCCAAACTAATGTACCAAGACATCTAAAATGACCTTAAAGGCGAAGTTATCACACGTACTTGCTATCACCAACGTCATAATCATATTATTTCAGAAAAAAAGCTAGTAAGCGTTTTATTCCCTTTCCATCACGTATTCTGGAGTCCGGAGGTCTCAGCGTGCAAAGTTGAGTGCATTACATAATTAACATATATTTATTACCCTTCATCAACCACGTATACTTCTTAATATGGCCAATATTATGGTTGATTTATCTACAAGTATAAAATGCACGGTTGACCTTGGTGAAGAAAAAAAATATTTTTTTTTGCTTTTATCAAAGTATGCTTCAAATTTATCCCCCTTTAGTTTGTAGATTTTTCTTTCTTTCAAATTACTACTTAAAAATAAATGTTTTGTGTATGTTTTTCAAACTTTATTAAGTTTTACACAAAAAATACTTCTCTACCTTACTACATTGAGAGCAAAATAAAAATGTTCTTAGTGTGGTATTTACTACTCTACAAAACTTGAAAGATAGATAAATCCATTTTAAACTTAAGTCATTAATATAGGCCCGTCTGGTAATCATTATTAACCTAGTTAATCTTCAATCAACAAACAATTTCCATTCTCTTTTATGTACTTTTTTTCTAATTTTATTATATAGTTTTTATCAGCACCTTGGAAAGCTCAGCACTTCTCTTTGAATACGACGTCTTAGCATTAAATTCCAATTTAAAGGATTTGCAATCTATTTTCTTTGCATTCTCTGGCTAAAAATGGCTTAGAAGATTCCCCAACAGTTTGGTCATGAAAAATAAAATCATGTACTCATTCGTTTAGTATTGTTTTTACTTAGGGGTATATTGTCTAGCTACCCTCTTCAGATATATATTTTGAACACTTATATGTCAAGCCATTTAAAAAATAGAATTTAAAAAAATCAGTAAAAAAAAAGATACAATCTTACTTCTCATGAAAAACACTACCCAAATACCAATATTGAGCAAAATCTTTAGAGTAATTTCCAAAAAAATTCTGATTATAACAAAGTCAGTCATCCGTAAGCTACCCTTAATTTTAGGACTAGAATCACAATCATGATTTGGCCTGAAGCCATGTTCATTAATCATGAATGGACCAAATCCATTGAGCCGTCTCGACCGTAGCCCCGGGTACAAACAGACAGACAGACAGAGACAACATGAGGATAAACCGAGTTCCAAAGTGGTCCATACACTATCAAACCGCTGTTGCACAACATACTATTCAACACAACATGGTATCCCGAAAACTGTGCAAATAGAACTCCAAGTAAAGTGCCTGTATGTGCTTCAGATGAAAATAAAACACCGAAACGGAAGCAGAGAATATCAATTCTTTTGGATTTTTCAATAAGTATGCCGTAGCCCACGTTTTTCAAATTGCGCATTGCACTTTTCTTTTTTCCCCCTTCCAAACCTGGTAGTATGCAGGTCTAAAATTTATCTCCTAAGAACTTTATATGATGATGCTTACGCCATTCAGTGGTGGAATAGCAGGTTCCAAGCAGCCCGGGACTACAAATATGACGACACTTAGCACACATTCATAAATAACACTGAAGCTAGGTTCCAGTGTAATCTGAAGTCGCGAGCCGAAGCAATTATATAACAATAGACCTGCTTCAGTGGCCACATGGTGTAGGGTGTCCCTCTCACAATATACTGGTGAAGACAGGGTACTTCCTCTAAATTCAACCGTCCTCAACTCGGAATATTACAAAGAGAGGTGGCCTGCTCTTCAATGAAACTCACAGGCTCGTGCCACGCATCTTATAACTGTTTGTACTATAGTTTAGTTAACTTACTAGCTTTGATAATATTCTTCGCAACCTTTGTCAATATGATGCAGTTTATGAATGCCAGTACAATCTTTCCAACGTGAAAGATATGGAATCACCTTCTGACACCTCGAAAGGTGCTCCTTTGAAAGGTTTGAGGCTCAATAAACAGGTAATGTTCTTCAAGTTCGTACACATAGAGGAAACAATCCCGGGTCTCTTGATCTTACAGCCATATAAAGTCTGTTCAGCGTAGTAATTGTTTTCTGAAAGGCCCTTTTCCCTACCAGAAATCTATTATATAGTAGGATATCGGTAGGAAAAAAGACCTTTCAGAGAGTAATTCCTACCGTGAATGAAGTATATGATAGTGTACAGTTGATAAAGGTCCGATACCTTAGCTTAGTGAGCTAAGGGTGCAGGGTTCAATTCATGGTATGACCGAAACATTTATCATTGGTGAACTGAGGTTTTCCCCTTTCACAGTGATAAATTAATGGCCTAGGGTTGAATGTTGTGTCTGTTTTAATTTAAAGTTAGTTTATAAGTCATGTGCTGATATCATCAGTCGGTTCAGAAAGTGCACAGTAAATAGTTAGCTTACCTCAAACGAATAATAAAAAAAAACCATTCAAAACTTTCTTGAACATCTCTTAAAGACGTTAATAGGATTAATTTTAAATGTACAAATTTAAAATTCAAAGCCTGTTTACGGGTTAAAAAAAAAAGCAAAACTTTTCCTGTGACTATAATATGAACTTTGGTAACATGTCTGCGAGTGGAAATATGATACGTGCTCTCTCACCTCATTTTGATCTGAGCACTGGGGAACATGCCTCGAGATGAGGTCAAGTCTTTCGGCTCCTTCCCACCATCGACATCGCCTCGGATTTCACATTTTCTCCTGTCAAAAAGAAACAACACAAAAGCGTTCAAAATTTGTTTTACCTGTCATTGTCTCCACAGTATTGTTTTAGTTTTTCTTTATAAGATAAACTCACTTTTAAAACCAACAAACACCCCCCCTCCCCCTTCCCGGAGCGTGTCTCTGCTGTTTTATTATGTAAAACAGAAAACACTTCTCTCTGCTTCAAAGTCATCCAACGTTAACTTTAGTGTTTTCATAATGCAAGGTGACGACTTTCTTCAATATAATGGCAAAAATTGTAAAGAATATTAAATATACAAAGTTGTAGAACAAAGGCTTGTCTAAATCCCGAAGTTTCACCAACTAGAATCATAATTGTGACAAGTTAGTTTCTGAAGACTTGCGTTTTTGTAGGGAGTTCTTAGATTATTATTATTATTATTATTATTACTAACACCGCGTCTTAGTAACCGTTCGGGTTGTACGTACTTACGCTAATGTGTAATGGTAGGGTGATTGTGAGATGAAATGGAGGACCTACAGCTTAACGTGGGATCCGAACCACGCTGGAGGCCTGGCATTCCACACATTCACAAGTTGTGATTAGTACACATCTTGTCAAAGGTGAAGGAAGGGTTTGGCAATCGGATAAATCTGTGCTGGGACCAAGAATTGAAACCTGGACCCCTAGCACAGAGCTCCGACCGACACCTTACCCCTAGACCGTCAGGTCACCTACGAGTCCTTAGAGATTTACACAGAAAACAAAGATTTTTTTAAAGAAGCTTTTGAGTTATTAAAACTGAAGGAAAGAAGTTTAGTGAAAATGTGATGGTATTATTTATTTTCCTTTATCAAATAAATAGCATAGAAATGTATTTTTTGTGCTTGTGTGTCTGTACACGTGATAACACCACAACTTCTCAGCTCTCTAGGAGATCATGGTTTGATCCCGGTCGGGTGCACTAAGGTTTTTCCTAAATTATTTTCCACTCTCCCTTCACATAAATGCGGGTGCACTTCCTCTAATTCCCAACACACTAGTGTAATTAGTACATAGTCGTACAACCCAAAAGGGTAGTTTTACGTGGTGTTATATAAAATGAGCCCACCAAAACTAAGAAACCTATAACGGTGAAACTTTGAATACGTATTTAGAAGAGTTTGAGAGTATGCACCTAAAGTGATTTTTTTAAACATCTATTGTGAGAATGAAGTACTAAACTAAGTAAACAATGGTTATTTTCTATGGATATGACATATTATTGATTTACTTTCTGTCCAACATGATTACCAATGAAAATATGAACATCAAAATCAAATAGAAATAAAAAAGAAAATATATCAATCTAAAATCCAAAGAGAGATTTGAGTTCAGTTTGGCTTGTTTCGTATTTAGATTAGTAGGTACAATCTTTACTTTACATTTATATTGATGACTATTCGTTAAGTCTGTCTACAATCGATTAATTGTAACGATAAAAAAAAAAATTATACGGTGCCTATTGGAAGGTCTTCTTCTTGGAGTACGTTATTCACAAGGGCTATTAATGATTAGAAGGGATGTTTGGATGGAAGGAGAATGGATAAACTAATCCCAAAATCACTCAGCCTGGATAGGATAAGAATCCGAACATACAAGTTAACGGTGGTGTATACAAATTTACAGTCCACGCGGACATTTAATTATCTCTGAAGGTTTTAAGAAAATAATTTACTCGAAAGCTTGGATTGTCCTACTAATATATAAAAATTAGTTGTTCTCATCCTTTTACTACTACCCGCAAACACTACTACATTAATTGTTCTGAAATTTACCAGATACATCTAGAAAGCCAATTGTTTGAATACGGCGGCTCAGAAACACTACCTTTTGTTTTTTCCTTACCTTTTGCTTATCGGGTTTTCATAGGAACATCATTAAAAGGGTCCTTGATATATATTAGATACGATGGCCATATATCTAATGCTAGAGCTCCTAAGATATAGGGAAGTCTGACAATGAGAGCAATAATATTGCTATAATTATTTTAATTATATTTAACAGGGGCGTAGATATTTTCTGTAAAAAAAACCCCATCACATATACAATTCCTTTAACATTGAACGCGTATTATGAAACATCTTCCGTACTAAGAATGGGTTATTAGTTAACTACTTTATGTACTGTATATATGCTTTACAGTAGTACGGTAGTACGGGGTGGCTATGACCCCATAGTTCATCAATCATACTATAGTCTCTTCGCCAACATAAGTCTGTCTAAGTTTGAAAGCATAGAAAATCTACAGAAAAATTCAAAAACCTTGAGAACAACAATAATAAAGTGCTGTTAGCAATATAATTTACTTATTTAGTTATGAAAAGTAATATACATGGAAAAAAATTTCTAAAATATTGCATTGGTAATTTAATTGAGAGTTTTTAAAAGTGTAGCAGTCTCAAATAATAATGATTCATCATTTTCGCCATGAATTTAATTGCATACTATTTGTCTCTCTGTAACATAGTAATAATTGTGAAGCATCATCCCACTCTTAGTTAAAATAATAAGAAAGAATATCAACGTAGCCCCCCCTGATTATCAGAGAGACTTTTAAAATAACATCAAACAAAATTCATATCGTGCCTGTTTCTAATTTTGATGATTTTGTGTCGGATGTATATTTTAGCACGCTTACGATGAAGGCTAATTTCGTCCAACATTATTCAAGAAAAAAAAAGAATTCAACTTCGGACACTGTAATTGCTTAGAAGCTAAGGGGACAGAACTTGGATGGAGAAATTCTATTAACTGGAACAAGTATAATATTGCCATTATTACCTGGCTATTATGATAACGAACAAGGAAGGCCCCGTGAAGCCAAAGCTGCTGCTGCAGAAGCTAGTTGCAGAATGTTTCGACAGTTGTTCTAAATTACACAACGCACTATACAATATCATCTCCTGACCTCCCAAACCATTCTCTCTGAATACATACAAAGTGTTCCTGTAAAGGTCATATACCACGCTTGTACAAACGGTCCCAAACTTTTTTCATTAGTACTCCAGTCAAAATACACGCAGCGCAGAAATGGTATTCCCTCATCATTTACATAAGACACGGAAGGGAGTCAGTAAGGGGGGTACGGGGAATGGGGGTGGGTTGTAGGGCAAAAAAAAAAAATAAACCTAGAAGGGATAATTCAAAGTTTCCCAGATGGAAATAAAGGTGAGTGGGTTTTGTGGCATCAGGAAGGGAAGCTTGGACAGACCGTAGTATAAAGTATAGAATAAGGTAAAAGCTAACATTAGACTTATCTTTTTCCCTTTGGCCGCCTTACCCGTCTGGAAGTTGAGAAGGTATTGTGTGTTGTTAGATTAGGTAGGTGGGGTACATAGGTACACTATGAGACTCATACCCTTCGATGTAAAGCATGTTAAAAGAGTTGCAGGCCGCAATTTAGCTACAGCACACTCATGAGTTTCGTAGCTCAATTAACTGAGTTGTGTTTGCTCTTTGGAAGTTGCGCTTCTGCCCGCTCATATATATACACGCATCTACACATATAGCACTGTGTATCTCCGTGTTCCTCTCTCTCTCTTTCTATCTCTTGTATTGCATAGAGCTTCCCCTGAGGCCTGCCCTCTGGCAACATGGGGCCAATTATTGTTCCCTCTTGTGTAGGATATTCTAACGCCAGGGGTGACCCTCTTGCGTTACTGGTACTACTAGCCCAAAGTGTAGAGATGTTCTTTGGGGCTGGTGGATTGTTACTTTCTACAAAACATATCATAATCAAAATAATCGGCGGAAACCTTTAATTATTAAAATCAAATTAATATTCATAAGTGTGAAAAAAAATGCTTACCAAAGGCTACCAAAGAATCTATTGGTTCTCGTTACGGTTCTTCCGTAAATATTTTAAGGTTGTGGTTCTGTTATTTAATAGTTTTATTACTATTATACAATTCGTAAATAAAAAATACATTGAAAATAATTTACAAAAATTTAAGAGTTAGCTATAAAAAAAAAGTACAAATAAATACATCTGACTTTGACAAAGAATTCTCAGAGAAGGAAAAAGAGAGTATTTCAAAATAAAATTAAGTTAAATAAATAATAATATAGAATACAGTTTTTAAAAAATAATGTAAGAACCTTTATGAACCTAAATCGATACCAATTCCGGTTCTTAGACAATTTATTATTGGGTTTCTTGCTTCAGCTCTGGTTCCTTAAATATAACTTAGTTTCTGATATCGGGTCTGGTTCCGGTTTGGCTCCCTGCTAGTAACTAAAATCCTACAAATTATAAATAAACATACCTATAGATCAAATCCAGTCGCAAGGCCCCCTTCCCAAACTGACCTTGTTCCTCTGGACTTTATTGCATGAGGATACAAAGAGTTTAGTGTATTCCATTAATGTATGATTTAGCAGTCTTCCAACATAAGAGTTGAAAACGGTTGTTAGGTGATTTAAATTAAGCCTGGGATCGTTCAGAGATCACGCATTAGTCTGATTCGAAGATGTGAAATTTGGGTGAAAATCGAAGGACAATATGTAGAATACTGTTGCAGTGATAAGGTAATAAACTTCTGCCATATAAACCTAAATAATATTTCACTTTTATTCTATTTTTTAATGCCAAAATACAAAAATGCCCATATCTCTGTGTGAGTTGATTTTTGAATTTAAGTTTACAAATACTTTTTTACTAATTTTAATGAGTACTACTAGATCCCAAGGTTCTGAATCTTTTTTTTAACACCCCGTATAACGTATGCAATTTTATTAATGTCAAGGTTTATACCATTTTTACGAGGTCCTAATATTTGTTTATGTTGCCAGATTATTTGAACTAAGGGTGAATAAGTTTTAAAAGTTTTTAGATCTATTTTCACTTACTCATACGTCAAGTTATTTTATATTCAGCTGCCACTATTGATAGTTGTTATCAATACCTATAAAAGAACACTAGTAATTCAGTAAAATGTTATCAATGTTGACCGCTAAAAAAGGTTTTTTCTTTTCTAAAATGTCCTGAAAATACTCCACGGCGTCAGCCCACAACAGCTGAGCCGTACCGACCGAGCAGCCTCTCTGTTGGTGAATATAGTTCCAACTTCTGCTGATAAAGGGTGTCATATGGTCAGCAAAATGAGCACTCCAACAGTTATTTTCTGTTTTCTAACCCGAAGACGCTACTTTTACATTAAATTAGCACCTCATTTGTCCTCACGAGGCCGAGTTGACCCCGTTTCAGACCTAATGCTTCAGGAAGCTATGGGGATCGAACCTGGTACGTTTGGATCTAGTCACTTATAGATCACAAAGGTGGTCTTCCAAAAGGTTCTTCCTATAAAAATTGTGCTGCGCTTTAGTACAACCAGCCGGGATTTGGATTCTGACCTCACAAGTCACTATAAACTCACACAAGACTAGATGGAAGCCTTTGACCGACTGTGGAATCCAGCGTGGATGTTTCTATACTATACAGTAACCGAGTGTACAGCGTATATGACCTATTCTGACTTAAATAATATAAACACGCCTGAAGCTAAGCCATCGCCACCGCATCATGTGTCATGGGAAAAAACATTAGAGCGGATTACACATAAAAATATTTTTAGAGATTAAAGTTTACCGGATCATCCATGTAAATTAAATCAATGCATTGTAAATCAAATATGGTAGAATCAAGGTCACTCAAAAACTATTACATCTTCCAGGTTGGCAAAAAAATGTTCCCCTCATCTTTTGAGACAACTAATTTTTATAAATAACAGCGACTGCGAATATATTGTTTTTTTAGAAATACATGCCAGTATACTGGTGTAGAATATATTCAAAATAAGTAACACTTGTTAGAAAGTTGCTTCACGCAGCGGCGGTCTATGACAGCAGGCTCGCTTATACTGGATGGCCGGTGTTGGGGAAGTAAAGATTCGAATATTGGCAGTTAACACGGAGTGTTTTTTCCATGTGGGATTTAATGGGTTTCCCACGTTAATGAAGGTGTAATTAGGCCTACTATTATACAACCTCTCTTAAACTTACCAAGTGGATTAAACCATTAATAGCTCTTGTGTTAAATGTAATAGAGTATAACTTTTTCAATTCAAAGTATAAGGGATTTAAAAAAAAAATCGAAATATTAAAAATTCGAATCAACATTTTTTCTGAGTATTTAAGTATCTGGTTTGAAATAAATTAATAACCTTAAAATATTTTAGATATAAACACACACACATTTTATTCATGCTATATAAAACACACACAATAAGCATATAAATGAAAAAACAAAAATAATTTAAAAACTAAATATTAAAACTTAGTAAAATTAACATGCCAGAATTGCAAGCTTAAATCAGTCAATTCAGGGCGTTACGGTGTCGTCACACAGAATCTATTGAAAAACCTCCCTTTTTCTATGAAACCTGCTCGATACCGGTTCAGACTCACCCGCTGTATCCTTTACTATGCGTCAATAACTCTAACTTTATAATATTCTCGGCATATAGTTGAGATTTCATATAGATAGTTGGTTAGGTTTGAAATAAGTATACACTTGAATAAATAATTAACAATGAATAGGCTTAGAATTATCCAAATATTTCCTTCTAAAATTCGAACTAATTTTTTTTTACCGTTGGTATGTATAAGAATTTAATGGAAAATCATGGTGGGTTAGAACTATCCAATTTTTCGAATTAGCCCATGTCAAATTAGCCAGACCCTACTGTATGTTATTAACGTTACTGAAGAATTGACAACGATTTATAGGTTACTAAAAATATGTTTCCATCAAAGTCGAAATCACCTATAGTGTGAAATTTTAAAATCAAATTGTATTCCTGTATATCTTTAATAGCTATAATGTGTTTAAGATCACCAATAATTTTCTGAATGTTTTAAAATGTACTCTAGCCTTAACTAACGATATATTGGCTTTCATCACCACGTCCAACTATCCGTTAGGTCCATGCGCATATAAATTAATTGCGCTAATGTGGTAGGTAGGCGGAAGGTAGAGTGTAGATTAAATGTACCCGAATAAGGATGAAGAGGAGGCAACTGTCTGAAAGACATCCTCAGTACACCTGACCGGGATTCAAACTACAACCTCTCCATCGCCAACAAACCAGACTAAATGAGATTGGTATTTAGAATACGTACCTATTGGTGCGAGTGATATTATATTATTAATTACGATCACTTTTACATGGCCTTGTTGACATTCCATATCTGTGTGAATATGTTTTGCCAATATCCCAACTAAAGACGTAGGTGGGAACATTCCCTATCAATTTATGTATACATATCTTTGAGGCAAATTTTCAATTTGTTTATTTTAGCAATCAATCAATCAATCAATCAATCAATGCAAACATTGAAATAAACAATTTTTCATAAAATGTAAATGATTGAATGGAGCTGCTATGCATTATCATTATATTATTCCTTCATCTATTGAGGCCTTAAAAATATGTTGTGCAATGAAACTTATTTTTAAATCATTTAACAACATCCATTAAACTTTAACTATCAAACTATCAGTCTCTATCGTTTGATTACAGGTAGTGTTGTTTATTTTATTTTTAAGTATCTATTGAAATAAGTTCTTGATTTTTGTTAAACACATCCGATATTTGAGAAATTATTATGTTTACAAAATAACTTTTCAGTTTGTGAATGAAAGTTGATTAGTTCTAAAATTGCTATTAAGATATATATTTTTTAATATTGAAATATTAATGGTTATAAATTTACACACAATTTATATTTTTAATAATAAAATATTAATTATCAGACATACTATTTTTAATTTTAATTACAAAGTCATTGTTTATGGTTGAAGGGAAAACAATCTATTTAAAAAATAAATGGTAGAGAAACCACCAAAAACACTGAACTCAATTTTTTTATAATTTAACAGCTATGTTTAAACATTACCACATTTAAGTAATCTATAGTCAAACTCTTTTCACAGTTAACAAGGAGCTTAAGAGCCTAATAATGTTGTTTTGATTAATAATTAGGTCCTTATGGAGTTTTGTATAACTGCTCTAATTGAATTTGAACGACACCTGCTAATTTCTAATTTGGAAAGTTAGCATGAATCTCAAGAAAATAATAATTTATTATCGATTTACTAAAGACGCTTTATTTTGTATTTACGAGCGACTTGGTCCAAATAAGTTAAAGCTAATTATTTAAAAATATGATATACCTCTTCCTTTATTTCAGAATATTTTTAAATAAAATTTATCTTCGCCAAAAATCAACGAAATATTTCAATATACCATTTAAAATACTATACAAAAATTACCAACATTTTAAAGGCGCTTGGATTTGCAAAAACTGAAGGTAAGACACTGAACATCTAACAGTTGATAGATACATCACTCACCCTCTTTAATTACAAGTTCATAAGTAAGTGCTAAATGATGATGTAAATTATACTTCAAATGGATGAAAGTAGAAACACATTATTGTAAATGAGTTTTTAAAACGGTAGCGCCTTGAAAAACTTAAAAAGTCCGTTCTTCTACACTGGCTTGTAAACTAGATGGAAATAAAAGGAGTGGAAAAAAAATAACACTGGTGAGTGTAATTTATTATTCACCCAGAGTAGCATTTATTTTAGACGGCGGCAATAAATTACTAAGACGCGTTTTTTTCCCCATACAGTTTTATTTTTCTTCCGTCCATTATTTTTTTCTTTATTCTATCTCTCTTGGTGAAATGTGTGCTACCTCCTGCGCTACGCATCGCTTGAGACATATAAGTCTTCTGAAGAGCTGTTGGTGGCCCTCATCGACTTACCAACCCCAATCACTCAAAACAAACCCATGTCTATGAATGATTGACAGCTAATTCCAAGCTTGCCTTCAATATCCCTGCATGACCAAGGAGATTGTCTGGTTTTAACCATCGGGATCCGTGACACGTTAACCTTGTTCCCCTGAGGTGGCGCAAAGAGTTTGTGCAATGGAAGTAGAGAAAGAAAGAGAGAGAGAGGGTAGGAACTGATCACGTTTGCCAGAGGAGAGAAAATGGATTGGCTTGGCTTACGACATGGTTAAAACTATTTTTTTCAGTTGATTATAGCGTCTTGGCCAAGTTAGGGTTCGAATATAAGTACTTATTAATGGGACTAGAACGGCTTGACCGAGCTAAGGTTTGGCCAATCTATGGCTTGGATATAACATATTATTCCTCGGAATATAGCAGCTTAGCCAAATACATTATCACTTATTCAGTGGATTAGAACGTCTTGGGCAAGATACAACATAGGCATGGCCACTTCTTCATCGGGATAGAACGGCTTGGCCAAATACGACATGACCACCTCTTCATCTGACTTGAACGGTTTGGCCAAGACACGAGGACATGATCACTTTTTGTTGTTTGAGGGAACATGCTACCCTGTCATACTCCCTATCAAAAACCTCCTCTCCTCCACAGACACCAATACATACCCCTGCTAGTGCGTGGGAACTAATATCTTACATTTACAAAACGGTAAAGTCAAGTAAGCTACTGGTATGAATCGCAAAGAATAGAATTAAATAGCCAAAGCTATTATATATGCTTTTAGTGAGGATTACTCCATCTTGATATCATATTCTGAAAATTGAAAAATGACACCTGGACACGGGAATCCCGGGTTCGATTCCCGTATCCAGGTGTCATTTTTCAATTTTCAGAATATCGCTAAGAATAGTTTTCTTCTTGAGGAGGATTTTAATGTGTCTGTTTATATAGCAACAAATATATAATAAAATTATATTCACCCACTTCGGTGGCTGCATGGTCTTAGGCATCTCTCGCACGGTGTTCTAGACGGCCGATGTTGGGGAGATACAAGGTCCGAATCTCGGTTGGGTGAACTTAGGTTTTTTCCAAAATAGTTTTCCTCTCTCCCCCCACGTAAATGAGGGTATATTTCCTCTATAGTAGTAAGAGGCTGTACTAAAAATAATATTATATACATAAACTAAGTTATACATATATCGTTATTTTATTTGTGAAAATTCTTTAAATATCCATGATCTAACTCTGGAATAAAAAAAAAAATTTAAAACGTAAAAATTAAATGCAATTTTATACATATTTGTCACCGTGTCATCCGTTAGGGCTACACGCATTTAAGTAACTACGCTAATGTGTTAGAGTTGAAGGTCGAATTTAAAAATAATCTACCAAAATTTGCGTGGAAAGAGAGTGGAAGACTTTTTTTTATGAAAATCCCCACTCAGGGCACACGACCGGTATTCAAACCCTGATCTCCCCGTCATTGGCAGTCTGATCTATTGCAAGAGTGACTTATAACAATTGACTACTGATGAGGGTCAGTAAAAAATGTTTTTCGTGTAATCAAAATTGTAAAATTAGCATATTAAAAATACTCTTTTAAGTACTGTGAAACGGATTTAAAATCGCGTTTGACTTAGCAGTAAAAAGGACGACATTTCATCAACATGCGGGCACTAATTTTTATTGATGTGTTTAGCCTGCATCAATCATAAGCTAATATAGTATATAGTTCTTGGTTTTCTTTCGGCATCTTAAAAGTTAGTTTTTTTTAGCCTCCATTCTTTTTTAAAAGTAGTAATTCAAATTTTGTTTGTAGCACGAGTCCTGTTCATTTTTTTTAAAACTAATATAACCAGTTTTTGTTATAGTCTTGGAGGAATAAGGACTTGGAGTGGAATATTTCAGTAACTGTGGCAGACGGTCATGTTTAACGAGTTTGGAAAATATAAGGTCTGAAACACGTTTAATTTCTCGTAAACACGCCATTACAATAATTTGACTACGAAGGCTAATATTTTAAGTTTTTGTTACAATAGGCAGAATTAAAATAAGAAAATATTTAAATGTTTATGATTAGGCTAAAAGGAAGATCTAAATTTTCTCCGAGTTAATAATGCAGAATTTGTTTTACAATTTGATCAAGCCTATATACGGTCACATTTTAAAAGGAAGAGTCTTATCTGAGAGCTAGTAAAGCTACTAGATCTACTTTCATGTATTCATACGTCAATTCATGCCAAATGCAGCAGTATTTTTAGATATTATATACTACTTTATATAGTAAAGTCGACCTCTGTAGGAGTGCTAACTTCAGGACCCGATGTTCGCGAGTTCAAGCCCAGCTGGGGTGGATCGATATTTCTTGAGCGATAAAAATATGTAGAACAACTTATTTCAAAGGGGAAGTAAAGCTGTCGGTCTCACGCCGATTGTGGCATTAAAGAAACCTGAAAAGGTATGTGAAAATACCTTTACTGGCAAAATTGGTAGGCCCTTTCGTTCTCGTGCATAGAAATTCTCGTATGTTGATATAATCAGTCATATCAGAAAGTGAACGTTAAATTTCTCAGATATAGTAAAATAATCTCAGCTTTGACCGCTAGATAAAAATCCAATATTTAAAAAAATACATATTCTAATATAGTTTTCTCTTTTGACAAATTAAATCAATTTTTAACAGATGAGATAAATGTATCCTAGTTAGTAAACTTTAGACAGGTTATTATACTCCATACCTATTTTTATGGTTTTCCAAGGTTTCATTTAGAGCCTTAAGGATCCTTTTTATTGAAGAATATAAAAACATATTTGTAGTTTCCAGTTGTTGAAATCTTCACAATCTGACAAAAGTGTTAGCTTCAGATAATGTGTGATATCTTGTATAAATGCACATTATATCTACTAGCCATTAGAACAGTCAGAAAAGTTTCTCAAAAGAGATCACTTTAAGCCTATATAAGTTACTACACGCTTCGTAAATCTATTAACGTCACGACGCCCTAATTGCATGACCCCATTCGTTCTTTCTAAGCTAGGCAATCAATTTAACAAATTAAAACTTTTACAACAGTAAACTTAAATTTAACAATAAAACTAATATGAACCTAAGCTAATATAAGCCTAAAGTTTCAATGATAAAAACTAATCATGTAATTTTATTGAGCACTAGGTAATTCAAATTAAATTATAACTCTTTGATTCACTACGAAATAACAGTTTTTAAGTTTATTTTATCGATTTAAAATGATATAAAATATGTTTTTCTATACAAAAGTGTCCATGTAAATAGAACCACAAAATATAAAAAAATGCAACCCTCAAAAAAAGGTTTCTTGAACCGATCCACTTATGCATAAAATATTCTCCTTAGCTTACTAGAGCTTTAGATTATTTATAGATGGTTTACATAACGGATTACAATATTTAAAATAAATTTAATGTCCAAAGTTATAATGAACGGCTAAAAGAAACTCATACTAGGAAATAATATAGAAATTATCAGTTTGTGTGCCCCGAAGATTCTATGTTTCTCCCTTATCATCTCAATCACCCCTTTTATCCCCAAACACTTGACCATCTCTTTCATCTCAGTTTTTAACACTATCTTATATCAAACAAGATCTATTATCAGAATCTATATAATTATCATTAGCGAAAAAAAATTCGTATAGCTTTATATCAATAATACCATTAAGGGTAGTCTTGTTCATAACTGCCTTCTATATAGGTATTACTAAAACAGTGTATTTAATTTTTCCACTCTATGACGTTCTTTAAAACTTTGTATGCACACAACATTGTTTTAGTAATGCCGGGATCACGATCAACTTAGCGTCAACTTAACGTAACTTAACGTAACGTTAACTTAACGTTAACTTAACGTTAACTTACCGTTAACTTAACGTTAACTTAAAGTTAGCTTAACGTATGTGTGATCACGATTCACGTAACTTAACGTAACAACTCGAGCCAAACATCTTCATTCTCGAGTATGATCTGTGATTTGTACTAGTTTTACAGTGATGATCTGTGAATGTTTATAGTTTTCAATCGATATAATAAATATCTATTACAATTTTTTTTGATAAATCTAGCTTTCCTATTTTAGTGTAATTATTTTGTTTCAATGTCTGATCACTAGAACTTACGCTAAAGAGTAAACATTAGTCATAATACCAACAAATGAGTTACTAAATATCCCTAATGACGTCACTCGCATAATGATTGGCTGGCTAGATCACGTGATACCCTTCAAGTAACGTAAAGTAAAGTAAAAGACCTCCCAGGACATCTCTTACGTTAAGTTAACTGCAAGTCAACGTTAAGTTAAGTGCATCGTGATCGCTTCCATTTAAACACACAAGGAGGTTCTTTACGTTAAGTTACGTTAAGTTAAGTTTAAGTTGATCGTGATCCCGGCATTACTCTAATTTCCACCAAAAGTTTATTTCCTATCGAAATCAGACCTTATCTCAGAATTGGCTTACCTTGAGAAGACTTTCATGACTGGTGATAGGGGCTGATCATTTTATATTTAAAAACGGAATAAAAATTAGAAAGTATAACAAAGTGAGTTAGATTAAAACATTACTCTAAGTTTTAAAAGTGTGAAAATTAATTGATAGGAGAGAGAATATAATATAAAAGTAAATAAGGTGGCCTAATATGTACATAAATGAGTAATTACTAAAGTAAAAGCTTAACATTTTACCATCAAAATAAAAATATGTTCACTAGACAATACACGAAGAGTGTATACCAACGTATAGGCTACACAGAGAAAATAATAGTACAAGTACTAGTACCACTCCTCTACAAAATTCGAAAAACTCGCTTTGTGGTTCTAACTAGAGGTGAAGCAAGGTACGAGGATTTTGAATTTGTAATAATTAAAATCCTCTATTCTATAAACGGATAACTACCGGTCAGTTAAAAAACGTCTTGGAATGTTTTCAAGGATCAAACGATGGGAAATTAAATATGTATGTATATATATAAGCTTTATTATTAAATGTTACAGTCACCGCCATTAATTGAGTGTAGGCCTACTATTCTTAAATAGAGTTAAAACAATACTTAACTAGACAAAAGCTTTAAAACAATGTTACGCAAAAGCTTAATTGTTTATACCACCGGTACCTTTATATATATATAGTTGATTTTTTTTATCACCACGTCTTACTACCTGTTCAGGTTACACGCTTATATAATAATTTACTCTAATGAGGTGGGGATGAGGATCGAAGCATTTGAGAGGTGTTATTTACCCATATTTGCGTGGAAGGAGAGTCGAAAAACACGTAGGAAAAACACCACCATCAGCAGACCCAACTGGGAATCAAGCCCCGATATCCCCGTCTTCAGCAGGCCAGTCTAACACAAGAGTGACACCTTAGACCATTCAGCTACAGAAGCGGATATATATATATATATATCCGCTTCTGTAGCTGAATGGTCTAAGGTGTCACTCTTGTGTTAGACTGGCCTGCTGAAGACGGGGATATCGGGGCTTGATTCCCAGTTGGGTCTGCTGATGGTGGTGTTTTTCCTACGTGTTTTTCGACTCTCCTTCCACGCAAATATGGGTAAATAACACCTCTCAAATGCTTNGTTAAAATAAAGCTAAAGAAAAGCTAAGGTATTTGCACCGTGTTCGGTTGTTGAACTTTACATTAAAAATGACCAAATCTGTAATGTCATGAACAGTTGGTAAATAGAGGGAAGCAGATGCTAGAGTCAGAATTTTTTTTTAAACTAACTCTCGGGTAAAAACCATCTCTGAGATCGCATTAAATGTACCGCGCCTTCCCCTCCTAGGTCCATTCTTCCTTATTTTTATTATTATTATTAATTTTTCCACGGTTTACCTCAGTTCCGTGACGACACGCTGTTTTCCTTGGCACGGTATTTATAACAGATGCTTTTTTTTTCTCCCCTCTCAACTTTTTTTTTTTTTTAACATTTACTTACTATCGTTGGAACAATTTGCGTTCAGTCCCGAGAGAGCAAGCTCATTACCCATCTGGCACGCCCCCTTTTAGATGTTGATTAAAACACAGAAGCTAGGTAGCGCAACGGGAACAAGTAGGTAGGTGGCCTTACCACCGCACCCCCTCCCCCTTAACACCCAACGCCCTTGACTAAACCACCTCCCATCTAGGGCTACTTGTGTTTAGTACAACGGAGAGTTTTCTGCCCTAAATTAACACTTCATCTCGGTCCAAAGAACTTGCACGCAACGAATAAGAGGCCCGCTTCACACTCGATCAGGTCAACGCTTTTAAAAATAATATGAGCAGGTATGTTTATGATCAGATGTCGGTTTATTGAGATAGCTTCTGGTATATCTGGTAGCAGCTTGCCGATTTTTGTTTAGCAGTGCTTCTTACTATTTGTTCAGGTTATAGGCATATGTACTCATTACTATAATGGATTAGGGATGAGGAAGGTTGCATTTTAGAGGAAGCCTACCCATATTTGCGTGGAGGGAGACTGGAAAACCATTTTGCAAAACCACCCTCAGTACATACTGCCAGGATTCGAACCACGATCTCTATGTATTAAGAAGGTCGAATTTTAGAGAAAGTGTACTCGTATTTGCGTGGAAACCCATTTTGGAAAACCACCCTCAGTACACCCGACCAGGAATCGAGCCCCATTCTTCCTGTCAGTGGCAGTCTAATCTATTATAAGAGTGATGCCTAAGATCATTCGGCCACCGAAGTATGTGATGAGGTTTCTTAGGAGGTGATGGAAGTGAGGGTCAATCGTTATTGCGGTGCGGCCCTCTACGTGTAAGGTCTAGGGTTGGAATCTTTGTCCTGGTATTTTTAACCTCGTATATTGACGCTTTCTCGTCACTTACTGTAATCGCTGTGAATCCTTCAGTACCAATAAGGTTGGCACAATCAAATTTTCACAGGAAGGACCTTACCAGCTGGAAAAAATATATATGTGATATATAGATGTGATCTTCAGATGTCACTTTAGATAGTTTTTTAAATACCTATAAAATAACATTAAATATAATAGTAAAATGTTATCAATTTTGACGACAAAAAAAAATGTGGGTGTTAATTAATTCCCAGAGTTGTGGAGTTGGAATTAGAGTAGTGGAGTCTTGAGTCTGAATAAATTTGGGTTGGAGTTGGAGTCCGTATAAATGTACCGTCTCTTGACTCTGGCTTCAAGATAAAAACTTATATCCACAATTTTTATTTTTTTAAATTTCTTTTTATTCTTTAAGGCTAATATTTTTAATTTGGATTGAAAAATTTATTTAAATATACATTCGTAATGTCAAATAAGCTTCCCATGAATTCATCTGTTATGGAGCATTTTACTGCAGTCATTTTGTTATTATAAATTAATATACTTTAATCATTTTTGGAGGAGTCGGAGTCAAAAGGCTTGGGGTACTGACTCCACAGTCCTGATTTGTCCCATGAAAATTATACTGTATAATAAACGCAGTGTTTTGAAAGGCAACGACAATCACGCACGCAGCAAGTAGCCGCAATGCAGTTTCGTGTGAACCGAGCCTGTTAGGACTCGCGTTCAAAAAGATTTTGAAGCTCGATAGGCAGAACGTTTGTTTATGTGGGTGAGTATATATTTAATAAAAGTGCCGTGTCTGATAGGTATTCAGAACTTACGGTACGCCTAAATTGCTTTAAAATACCAACTTAGGTCCAATTTTCATAGAAAGGACCTTTAAAAATATGTAAACATGTATTTTTTTCAACCAAAATTAATAACCTTTTACTACTTTATTAGTACCATACCTATTTATAAGCAATGATCCTTTATATAAAAAATTTACATCTTCAGATTACTTGACTTAAGAATACATAAAACTAAATCTAGTAACTTTTTCAGCTGCATAAAAAGGTAATTTCTTAGAGAATTAGACGGTAATCTTTATTTCCTCTTTAAAGATGCGTACAAACACAAATTAAATGTATGATTTTAAAATAACGTCCGACACTGGTTACGTTGTCATGTGATAATAATGAAAACTATCTTAATATTAATAAAAGTAGTGTCCGGGCTCTTTATATCAGCCAGTGGCACATTTCCCTGAGTGATTTTAAGTGACCTGGGTTCGATCCTCAGCACAAGCATAAATCTATAATTGTACTCATATCTGGCAGATGGGTTGGTATCAAAACTAATTAAGATTCGTCAATAAAAGTCAGCATATTAGCACCAAAATAAACAACCCATATTAACTTTATATAATTAGTAATAAACAAAGATTTAATTGCCGTGTTAAATAAGCCTTGAGGCGCGTGCCTTGAACCAAACCGGAAAGCCGTTATTTAATCCCCAAATAAACAACTAGGGGTGTAATTTTATGTAGGTATTTTTTTAATCCCTGCGTCTTACTATCTGTTCTGGCTATATTCATGTAACTTATTATAATTACTCTAATGGGGTAATGATGAGGAAGTAAGCATTTGAGAGGTAATATATCCACATTTACGTGGAAGGAGAGCGGGAAACCATTTAGGCAACACCATCCTCAATAGTCCCAACCGGGATTTGAACCACGATCTTATAATCAGCAGGCCAGTCTAAAATGAGAGTGACGCTTTAGAGCATTCAGCCGCTGAAGCGTGCTTCCACACGTAGACTATTATTTACAGTCCTAACTCCACCCTTATGCCAAAATTTCCTCCTGTATTTCTCCATTTCCCTCAACGCAAATGGAGTTACATTTTCTCTACATTATAGTTTACTCATCCCTAATCTATTAGTGTAAATATGCGGATAGGTAGTACGCGCACACTTTAACATTCCAGTAATTTGATTTTAAACGATTTTTTTTAGTACAGAGAACAATAAAATGGTCACCCGTTTCGGTGGCCGAATAATCTAAGGCGTTACTTTCATGTTAAATTGGCCTGCTGATGAAGGGGAAGTTGGGGTTCAGACTCAGATCTGGTCTACTGAGGGTGGTTTTTATTACATGGCTTACCATTCTCCTTCCACGCAAATATGAGTATTATTATTATTATTAGCACCGCGTCTTACTACCCGTTCGGGTTATACGCACTTACGCTAATGTGTAATGGTAGGGTGATTGTGAGATGAAATGGAGGACCTACAGTTTAACGTGGAATCCGAACCACGGTAGAGGCCTGGCATTCCTCACATTCACAAGTTGTGATTAATACACGTCTTGTCAGAGGTGAAGGAAGGGTTTGGCAATCAGATAAATCTGTGCCGGGACTTAGGATTGAACCCCGGACCTTCCGCACAGAAGTCTGACACCTTACCCCTATACCACCAGGTCACATAAATGTGAGTAAATTATCTCTAAAATGCTTCTTTTCTCATCCCTAGCCCATAAGAGTAATTATAATAGACGCGTATAGCCGTAACAGGTAGTAAGACAAGGTGATACAAAAAAAAGATTTTTAGTATAAATGACCCATTGTTTTTGCTAATCATTGTAACACTCACAAAATATTATAGCCCTGATTGTTTAACCTAAATGCATTTTTAAAGGATTTAAAATAAAAATACAGCTTTAATCAACAAATGACAATCATTTTGTTTAAGCAGATAAAAGAAATAGAGAGAGAGAGAGAGAGAGAGAGGTTGATCATTAATTTCTCTTCTTCTAGCGACCACTCAAAAACAACCAATGGTCCCAGCGAAGGACGTTGAAAGCTTTCAAAAGATTAATTTTTGATGGGAGGCTTTTTAAAAAAGGGCAAGTGATGATTCTTCCCAACAGTCTCGTGTCAGAGGATTTAGAAATAAAAACAAAACAGTGAGACAGATTGTGTCACACCGTGTGACTAGCCTACTAATCATCATCATCATCGTCGTCGTCTGGTCTCCTAGACGGGATGAGAGCGAGACGAAGAGCATTGACCGTAGTAGGGAGGGGGGGGATTGAGGGGAGGAGAGTGGGGCTAATTAGAAACCTGACGGAGACATAAGCAGACCGCGGTGGAGATGGACACGTTTCTGGGGAAGAGAAAAACAATGATATTTGAAAACTATAAACGCAAAATAACACAACAAAGCAGTGATTCTCAACAGGGCTACCGCGATGGTCTGCTGACGGGTGGGGAGGAGGCCAAGGGGGGTGGGAGGGGTGAAATTATGAAGACGGTTTTATTTAATATTTTAATAAATTATTTTATTAATTCAGTGTTTTTAATGTTTCTAGAATGTATTTTTTATCACAAAAGAGTCTTTTTTTTTCAATTTTTATTTGAATCCGTATGGCGTGAAAGCATATTTAATAGAAATGGGGAAACGTAAGATATTAGAGAAAATGTGGCCAGATTTGCGAACGAGAGTGAGGATAGGAACTAAATACATCCACTTTATTTATAGTCTTTGGTTTTCCTCCTTCAATGTAGTAATTGTTTGCTTAGATAAATCTATTTTACTAGGATGTAAGCTAAATTCATCCATACTTTCCTTTATTTATTTTATCTGGATTCTTTCTTCAATATAGGAATTGTTTCTCAGATACATCTATTTTACTAGGATGTAAGCTAAATTCATCCACACTATCCTTTATTTATTTTATCTGGATTCTTTCTTCAATATAGGATTTGTTTCTCAGATAAATATATTTTACTAGGATGTAAGCTAAATTCATCCATACTATCCTTTATTTATTTTATCTGGATTCTTTCTTCAATATAGGAATTGTTTCTCAGATAAATCTATTTTACTAGGATGTAAGCTAAATTCATCCATATTTTCCTTTATTTATTTTATCTGGATTCTTTCTTCAATATAGGAATTGTTTCTCAGATAAATATATTTTACTAGGATGTAAGCTAAATTCATCCACACTATCCTTTATTTATTTTCTCTAGATTTTTTCTTCAATATAGGAATTGTTTCTCAGATAAATCTATTTTACTAGGATGTAAGCTAAATTCATCCACACTATCCTTTATTTATTTTCTCTGGATTCTTTCTTCAATATGGGAATTGTTTCTCAGATAAATCTATTTTACTAGGATGTAAGCTAAATTCATCCAAACTTTCCTTTATTTATTTTATCTGGGGTTTCCCTTCAATATAGTAATTGTTTGCTTTGAGAAATCTATTTTATTAGGATGTAAGCTAAATTCATCCACACTTTCTTTTATTTACTTTCTCTGGATTCTTTCTTCAATATAGGAATTGTTTCTCAGATAAATCTATTTTACTAGGATGTAAGCTAGATTCATCGACACTTTCCTTTATTCATTTTCTCTGGATTCTTTCTTCAATATAGGAATTGTTTCTCAGATAAATCTATTTTACTAGGATATAAGCTAGATTCATCCACTTTCCTTTATTTATGTTCTTTCCCCACTATACTGTAGAGGCCAGGATTAAGCCGCGCCGCGCGTGTAAGAAGTGTGCTCAGTGGGAAAGCAATCAATTTAATGATGACTAGACAAGTTCCAGAGGCGCGTCATGGCCGTATCTCCCAATGTTGTCTACAAGCTTCTCAAACAGTGGGTGTCCGGTTACTGATATTTACAAACACTCACACAAGACAAACATAATGGATTTTGACCTTTTGAACAAATGTGCTCATAATGTTTTGGGGATACTTTTTTTTTAAGAAGGGATGTTTTATGTTCCTGGAATAAGTATGAAGAGATTATGAACATTTTGAAACTATTTCTAAACGGGTAAGGCTAAAGTACAAAGAATTATATGCCTTTCTTCTATGAATTCTTTCTTCTATGAATTATATACCTGTTTGTCAGAAGCCTAAACGCGATACAAACAAATGTGTGTGTCTCTTCAAATTTGTTCTGTGTAGAAGAACGTTTTATTTTTTACCAATTAATGTTTTCAACAAAACATTATTTTACAACCTTTGGATTATTTATAAGGCTAGATTTCATGGTTTGCAGCTGGTACTTTAAAACATACCAGCGCTGATCAAGGTCAGGCATAATCAGGACACTGTAGTAAGGAAAGTTTTAGAAGAAACAAACCTTTTTTTTAGCATTATTATTGAAGCATGTACTAGTATTATTTTATAGGTACTACTATCATCTATCAAAAGTGACAATTTCAGATCTTATGATTTTACATCTGATTATATGAGAGGTTTGCTAACTTATAACAGTCAGATACTGTCCTTGCTATTATGTTCTTACTATCGCTGACCCAATAGGCCTACAACGTTGTCAATGTAACCGGTAGAAGTAGAAGACATTTTTACTACCTTAAATCTTCACCTAACCTCGTCTCTACTCCACCTCTGTCCTAATAAAACTCATATACACCTCTTATCTCTTATCTACACCTCTGACCTCTATCTTAAATCCATGACACCTTGACCTAACCTCATAGCACGGTCATTCTTGCTAAGTTTGGGAAATTTGTCAAGAGAAGTTGTTATATGATCTAAGAGTAAAGAAATATGGTCCTAGAAAAATAACTTTTACTAAAATAATTGCAAATAACACACGTTATCTTTGACGTTTCAGGCAATACAAATAATTGCTTTCTATGAATTATGATTAATAATGTTCACTATTAATTCTACAAAAGTAGTGCGTGATGGTAGATATAGTGTATTTTTTCCTATGGTAGGCTAAGCACAGCGATTACCATAGGATAGAAGTGAGTGTGATAGCCATGTTTAGGTGGTAGGTATTATGTGATTGCCATACGATGCTATTTATATAAGATTGTTATTCGATGTTATATATAGTTTGATTTCCAAACCATGGTGTGATTGCTATGCTATGGTAGGTATTTAGAGAGTGATTAAAATACTATGGTATACATGTCATACAACGATATGTATATAATGATTGACACACGATGGTAAGCCTGGTGCGATTGCCATGGTGTGTAAGGTGTAAATGTCATATTAGTAGGTATAGTGTGATTTCTACAGGATAGTAGTTATGGACAAATAGTATAAACGATAGTAAAATAATAAGCTAAATTTTGTCAATGTCGTGAATTTATTTGTTAATGTTCATCAACTAAACATCGTACAAAATTACACACTAACCAACCAATTGGTTGAGATAATTAAACGGGATTTTAATAGGACTAGGTCTATATGTGTAATGTTTATTAGATACTTTAGGATGCTGTTTTAATGATAGCCCGTGTTTATTCTATATGGTTTCCATAATTATTATTAACTAAAATTGCTCAGAACAATATGAAACAAAAACATAACTGGGGAACGTTCATTAAACAAGGACGAAGCGTGGCTTTCTTCTATCCAATGTTATTATTAAGGAGGTACATTATCAAAGAGTAGTTTTTTTTTTGCACGACGGGTCATCGACCCAGGATCCCCATAACAAAGGTAGGGTTTATTTACGGGACAAGGAGGCCTCGATCAGAAAATTGCATGAACGTAAAAGAGTACGGCCACAGTTTTGTTTACCTGCTCCCATTCGGGTGGTAAACAAGCATGTAATTGTTAGCTTCGGTCACGACGTCATGCTTCATGCTCCGACACAAATCGTGACGTCACAATTGCACCTTCCTCATCGGTCCTTCTAGGTGATGCACTCTGTAACGGAGCTTATATATATATATATAAAAAATCATCTTGGATAAAATTTGTATGACCTACGTCTTACCATCCATCCAGAATTCTTACACTTAAAAATGCTAATGAGGTAGAAGTGTGGACGGTAGCAGTAAAAAGTGTAATCACATTTATGTGGTGGTAATTTAAAAAATATATACCTTCAGTACATCTGGCTGAGATTAGAACTTCAGACCACCCTGTGATTGGCAAGCATGTCTACTACAAGAATGATGGCAAAAACCACGCCATGGCCGATACGGGTTCTACCTAAAGTTCCATTTTATTAGTAAGTTGCTTATCTGATGGCTAGAAAAGTTACTAGATCTACTTTCAAGTGACCCGCTCCAGTGGCCGGAATGTCTAAGGCGTCACTCTCGTGTTAGAATGGCTGGAAGATGACGGGGAGATCAGGGTTTGAATCTTGGTCGGGTATACTTAGGTTTTTTTCTCCTAAATAGTTACCCACTCTCCTTCCATGCAAATGCGGATAAATTACCTTTAAATTGTTTACTTTTTCATCCCTAGCACATAAGAGTAGTAATCATTATATACGTAAAACCTTAACATTTATTAAGCTATGTTGATGTATATATAAGGTATATATATAATGTGTTCATACATAAGTCATTTGATGTGCCGTCAAATAAATATATTTCATCAATAACTATGACAGGATCGGAGTTCAAAAACCCGGTTGGGTGTAATTTAAGGGTGGTTCTCTCCTAAATAATTTTCCCCTCTCCCTCCATGAAAGTGCAAATACCTTCCTCAACCCTAGCACAATAGTGTGATTAATAAACTACAAATGTCTATATTCCGAACCGAAACACTGGATATCATCTCTTGAGGGAACTAACTGCATGGCTACTATTATAAAACAGTGGTGTCCTCTTGTGTTCGCATAGTCCATCTTCTATTGGATATAAGAACAATTTTACAACGTTGGTCTGTCGATGTTGTCAGTAGCTCCTTCTTTACCCCAGCATTACCATCTTTAGACATAAATGAAAGTTTTTATTATTATTATTATTATTATTATTATTATTATTATTATTATTATTATTAGCACCGCGTCTTACTACCCGTTCGGGTTATACGCACTTACGCTAATGAGTAATGGTAGGGTGATTGTGAGATGAAATGGAGGGACCTACAGTTTAACGTGGAATCCGAACCACGGTGGAGGCCTAGCATTCCTCACATTCACAAGTTGTGATTAATACACGTCTTGTCAGAGGTGAAGGAAGGGTTTGGCAATCAGCTAAATCTGTGCCGGGACCGAGGATTGAACCCCGGACCCTCAGCACAGAAGTGCGACACCTTACACCTAGACCACCAGGTCACCTTAAATGAAAGTTAATTGAGAGGGAGCTAAGATAAAGCTTTTCTTCATAAGACCTGCAGTTAACTCAGGTGATATTGGGTGCAGTAAGATGCGGGGCTAAAAAATAATTATTCTTCTATCCCGAACGAATAGTGAGACGCTATTATTTTGTTAATTTTTTGTTTCTGTATTAAAGAATACTCCAAACATTTTGATTGCTAAAGTGTATCCGTTCAACAAACCTTTTTTTGAGGGTTGTATTTTTTATATTTTGTGGTTCTATTTACATGGACACTTTCGTATAGAAAAACATATTTTATATCATTTTAAATCTATAAAATAAACTTAAGAACTAACCCAAACCAAACTTTCCCCCCGAATGCTGCAGTTTATGGGATATTTTTCTGGTCATGTTATATCGAGTGAGAGGGAACGATGCTTATGTTGGTGATATTGTTTTCCCTTCATATGTGTCACTGCCTGGTATCTTGTCCCGAGCAAATCACAAGGCAGTGGTAAACTGAGTAAAGTCAACAAGGGCAGTAAATTGCGCCCCATGTTGTAATACAGGCGTCCTACACACACATGGGCTACCACATCCCGCCCATATACATGTTTAGTCATTACTTTATACCACCCACCACACGTGCTGCCATCTTCCAGCTCTCACTACACACGTGACTACCACATACCACCAGCCTACACTTCAATTATCATATGAAGGGTCTTTCTTATCTGACAGCTAGAAAAAGACTACTAGATCTACTTTCACATATTCATAAATTAGATTTACAGCTGCTATTCTTTAAAAAATAATTATTATCAATACCTATAAAATAACACTAATAATTTAGTAAAATGCCATCAATACATAAAAAAAAGGCGTTGTATCTAAAATAGCTTTCCTATGAAAATCATGCTGTACATGCTATGTCGCCAAGTTATACCGCTGCTCGTGTGCTACTATNTCTCTCTCTCTCTCACACACACACACACACACAACACAACTTGGCGGAGAGGAGGTTCTTGTCAAAATTCAAATGGAAATAATTGTTTTGTCAAACATGTTTAGAAATTTTCTTTTGTATACTGTATAAAAAAAACTGGAGGTTTTAAAAAGACATGTCTCATCAAGGAATATCCATGTAAATGTGTGTTTTCAATACCCGCATTGGTGTTCACGTAGGCTAGATGTAAGGATAATCTAATCTGGTCTTAGTATCCGTTAGTGCTATACGCATACATTAACGACGTTTTCTACTTGGAGATCTCAATGTTATTTTGCAAAGCGGGTTGCATCTTAACTTGACGCCCCTAAGCATTCTGATGAGCACACTTAAGACGACCATGTAAGAAAGAGAAGGAATAAAATGAGAAGTTTACCCTTAAAGAGTTCTTGTCTTTCTTTTTAACTTTACCTTTATCTTGTTTCCTACTATAGATAGACATATGCTACCACGGACTTGTTTTTAATCTACATTCTGGCATGAATACTCCTAAAGGCCATTTTAATGACTAAGACAAATAGTCTAAAGTGTAAAGGGTTTATAAAAAAAATACGTTTACAAAAAAATACTTAAAGACAAAAATAATAATTTTTTGACATTTTAGGACTATTTTTAGAATTATTTAAGAATTTATAGTTTTTTCTCTAACGTATTTCTTTAAAACACTATGAATAAAACGTAAATTCACTAACATGGGAAATACTATCTTGACCGGCCGTGACGTCACAGGTAGGCAACGTCCTTAATTACGTTTACAACTTATATAATAAATATTTTTCTATCACCACTTCTTACTATCTGTTCAGGTATTACGCATATGTGATAACTACTCTAATGGGGTAGGGATGAGGAAATAGTCTTTTTAGCGTTAATATACCCGCATTTTCGTGGAAGGAGAGTGGCGAACCATTTAGATAAAAAAAATCCTCAGTAGACCTAGCTGGAATTCAAACCCCGACCTTCCAGTCATCAGCAGGCCAGTTTAACACGAGATTGAGGCCTTAGAGCGTTCGGTCACTGAAACGGTTGGTTGCGTTTATAGAACAGGGATGATGATGGTGGAATTTTAGAGTAAATGCACCCACATATGCGTGGAAGGTAGAGTGGGTAAACCATTTATATAAAACACATCCTTGGGTACATCCTACTGGGATTCAAACCCCGACCTCTCAGTCACTTTCATTACAATCCAATACGAGAGGAACGCGTTACACCATGCGGCTGGCGGTGCGGTTGGATTTGACTAACGTATCGGGTGAGCTGAGGATAGTTTTTTTCCCTAAATGGTTTCCACTCAACACTTATGTAATTGTGGATACATTTCATCTAAAAACTCCCTTCTTTCCCAACACTATTATTGTAAATATATAGATATCCTGGAAGAGTAGTAAGATGTGGTGTACAGAGACAAAGATGTATAAAATTATGTTCTATTGCAGACATTAAGTATACACAATAAATGGGTCTATATTGCTTGGTTTTCCTCAAGAGCAAACAAGATTTATTTGTTTCATTTTTACTTTCTCGCTATATTACAGGTAGAGAAAGTATTGTGATCGTCAAAAATATTAAACTCAAGATTTTGATGAATCTTGACGTTTCATGACTCCCTGAATCCGAAAAAGTCGTTTTTGAATTTCCGTCTGTCTGTCTGTACCTCCAACTATAGCCTAAAATATTTTACCGATCGGGTCAAAACTTTGTATCTAGGGTTTTCATAGGGTTGCCCCGAAGTGTTTTTGGAATTGGATATTTAACCCTAAAATTAAGGGTAGTTTACTGAAGGGCAAAAAGAGAAAAAGTCAAATTTCTCAATCTCTGATCTAAAGATTTTGATTAAATTTAATTTATAAACATTTATAAATATTCCAAACAAAATGGCTTGTCTCAATATTTCTGTAAAATGACTCTGGTCTGATGTGTAAATTATCATTTTTTTTTATCATATCTTCGAAACTATTTGAGATATGAAATTACTTATTATTACAAATATGTAGATCTATTTATAATACAAATATTTTATTCGAAGTATATTTTTATAAAACCAATAACTTTTAAGCTATATGCAATTTTTTTTTCATTTTTACTTTAAGAACACTAAAGGTAAAGTATTGGGATCGTAACCATTTTTTAACCTGAAATGTTGATGGATGTCGATGTCTCATGACCCCCGAACCCTAAAAAGTGGTCTTTGCAATGCTGTCTGTCTGTGTGTCTGTTTAAGCTTAAAATCAGAGTAGTTTAATAAAGGGCTAAAAGAGAAAAAATCGATTTTCTCAAAATCTGCTCAAACGATTTTGATTAAAATTCGTATCTAGGCGTTAATTAAGATTATAAATTATCTGACTATTTTAATTTTCCCATGAAACTGACTTTTAGGGTACTTTACAGAAGCTGAAATTTACGTATTTCCGCAACTATTTGAGATAATAAATAACTTATCATTGCAAAATTGTTGTAATATTAAAAATAAAAAACTTTTATATGAAATATATTTTTATAAAACCAATAGTTTCTGAGATATTGGCAAATATGTTAATACAATTTTGTGAGCTTTAGTTGTAAAGAGATACTACATAAGTTTAAACGCAATTCTCCCATTTCAGAGAGTAATTAAATATAAGTAAATCTCTCATTAAATTTTGTTATTTTTCCTTAAACCTCTTAGGAGAAATGTTATCTCCATTTTATAATCAAAAGTTGATATTTACATTTTTTATTGGTCAAAATTTATAAATGAGGAATTTAGTAGCAATGCGTGAAAGCGTAGGGGACCTGTTCATTCTTTTTCCTTCCCCACCAAGGTTGTACTGTAGGAGGTGCGAGAAAAGGTAACTGTTTCTGTAATTTTTATATAATATTTTTTGGCCCAAATAAATAAATATTTCTCCAGTAGAAAGAGTTTTATTTTCATCATATGGTGATTTCAACAGTGGTTTAATATCTGTCATGAGTACAGCGGCATTAGTTGAGAAACTTGTAAAAAAAAAGTTGTCATTAAATTCCAAGACACCCTTGAGAGATATTCAAGACCCTGTTGATATCATCATGTGAAGAAAATTAAACTCTTAAAGTCTCAATTCGAGAAATATGTTATTATTTTAGCCAAATAAAATGTTTTTCTATAAAAACTGCAAAAACATTTACTAATTATTGCGTTTCCTACACTCCGACCTTAATATGGCCGCTTCACAGTGAGGTATATTTAATCTAAACTCCACCATCTTCATCCGTATCCTATTAGTGTCAATATAAGGATATCCCGGTCGGGTAGTAAGACGCAATTCACACACACACACACACACACACACACAGAGGTCTAGTGCAGACATTAAATGTACACAGTTAATGTGTCTTTATTGTTTTGTTTGCTCGAGCCCAAACGTGGCTATTTGTTTTGAGTTTTTTTTATGAAACGTGTGAATGCGGGGGCGACCTGTGGCATCTCCCCCTTAATATGACCACTTCATGGCGTCACGACCTCCATCCATTCCTTGAGCCCTGGTTGGTTTCCCAAGACTTGACGGCGGGATAGTTCACATTCTAGAAGGCAGATCGCCCGCCGCGGGCATCATGTTCCCATGTTTGGGGGGTCACGCCTGGTAATTGAGGAGGTGGTGAGACCCCCCCCTACCCCCGAGGGGAGGTTATGAGAGGGGGAGGCGTTGTTTGACCTGTTCACACCGTGAGAAAGTTGACCTCCCCCTTATGCCTAGTAATACTAATCGTTCTAGACAACATGATAACTTTTTTTTTTCTGACCTGTGAGGTTTATTTAACGATCGTTATCTAATAATAAATGAGATAATGTTCATATAATATTAAATCAAACTCTTAATTACCCATTTTATTTGATATAGAACTAATAATTTTAAAATTTCAACAACAAAAACGCACCCCCCCACTCTCGTGCCAAGACTTGAGACCGATGAGAAGATCAAGGCTCAAATCCTGGTACCGAGGATTATTTTGTTCCCATAAATGTTTGCCCAAACTCATTCCACGCAAATGCAGGTAAAATTTGCTTAAAATTAAAACTTCCTTGTCTCTATTCAACTACAAAAATTAATGGGTGCGTATAGACCTAAATGATATTTTTAAACACTGAAATAAAAAGGGTTGTAAACACATTTATTTCTCTATTCTATTAAACCTCTTGAGATTATTTAGACGTTCTTTCAATCATTAACTATTTACATTTAAAAGCGCATAAGAAAACATATTTTACTTTATTTTACGTAATTTAAAAATAACAGCGTTAAAACTCCTGAAAAGGTTTCATTTTTGATGTTTTTCCCTTGCAAAATAAGGGTCTTCACGCTAGCTTTGTTTATTATCAATTTCAGACACAAGTAAAACGAAAATTTTGTTCAGAAGCTTGATTTAAGTTAATTTTATCTATGATGTTTAGTATAGGCTGCAATTATGAAATAACCATTAATAAGATTGAATAGTTCACCTGAAAAGAATATAAAATATAAAGCTAGTATTAACGACCTAATTTAAGGAGTAACTTTGAGATGGCTAAGTCTACGGAAAAGTATCAATCGCCCCATCAGGCCACGTGTCTTAAAATATAATGGTCTGTGGCGTTTTCTGGAACTACTTCTCTATTCTGCCTAAGCTTATTTTACCTTTTGCCCTACACCTGCAACCACCTTTTATCAATTCAATAAGAAAGAGGGGAAAGAAAACCACGAAACTTCTTATTTCAGGGTTGAAAGGGAAACTCGCAGCTAGTTCTCAAATATCTTAAAATTGTCTGTTGTGAGCCTATCAAAAAATTACAGTGTTTGTTAAGAGGAAGGATAAATCTAGAGCAATTTTCCATCCATTGTAGTCGTAGAATTCTGCAAATATGCTTCAAACGTCTTTGTAAATGAGCTAATGTCATATACACACACCTTTTTCTTTCTATTAATAAAACTCAAACTATATGGTTGTAAGGAAAAAGAGCCCTTTTGGAATCTTGATTTTTTTTTGGCGTAAACAATATTTTGAAATAATGCATCATAGACTTAAATATTGCTTTATAAGTAAACGTCTGGGCGATCTCTTCTTGCTTACCGTGGAGGTATCCTTAAAAGGAAATACTTTCTCATTTTAGATAAACTGTAACAACACAGCGAAAACCCTTTTGAAGAACAGATTCATAACTGGAAACCCATCCTCCTTTATCAACAACCAAATGCAATACTACCACTCCGGTTAAGGATAAAAATTAAATACCTTCAAATAAATACGATTTGTGATTTACGGTGTTCCATATTCGAATGAATGGTGGGTTGTGTTGTGCGAGCTGCATGTATAGGCTAATCTACACAAGCTCGAGTTTAAAGTTTGAGTGTTGTGCTGGTTGCATCCAACTGGAGGTTTAAGTATGAGTGTTGTGAGGGTTGCATCCCAAAACACAAGTTCTGCAAGCCTTGAGTTTAAAGTAGGAGCGTTATGCGGGTTGCATGCCAAGGCACTCATTATTCAATATTTCTTCCCACTAAATCCTGGGACTTAAAAGGCCCACCTCACCTTAGTGAACAATTAATAGTTCACTGTTCTAGGCTACTTTTTAATTTGGTTCCGATACTTCTCAAAGCCTTTTATACATACAAATAACGATTGCATTCACATCCCACTTTCATCCTCTTTGTATTGATTTTACATTCTGATAAAAAATATTTTTCTGATTTGGTATTGTAAATAATGATTGATGGTTGAACATACTTATTATGTTCAAACGATTTCAGGAATATTTCTACCAATCATTTCCATGAATACTTCAAACAACTTGGGTTGTGAATTGTTTCCAAAAATAAACAGGCCTACATCTAGAGAAACTATTAAAAAATAAAATAGAACAATTTATTTGGAAACAACTTAATACAAAACAATTTTTAACCAAACAACTATTTTTAAATATCATATAGGTTTTTTGTTTGTTTTACTGTTGTGGCTTGAATAAATATTATAAACCGATCGTACAAACTTTCTTCTACAGTCTAATATATTTGGTATATATTTTTTTCAAAAATTGTTTATCAGTAGACTATAAGATTTTTTAAAACTATTGTTTATCATGTAAAAATTTCCTCCAATTTTAAACAAAATTGTTAAGGACTTTTTGAAAAATTTCAAAAAATCATTTGCTATAGTCATGGTTAAAATCAAATCATAATCTGATCTTGAAGCATGGGTGCACCTGGAATACTGAAAATAGTGACCATATAACATTTTAATATCAAGTTAGAACCAAATCCATCAAACTGTTTCAGTTGTAGCTCCGGGGATGGACAGAGGAAGGGGAAGACATAGATACAAGTGGAGATACCCACTTTTATTTTAGTTGGGGGAACACAAAACATCAAGAGCCCTCATACATTTTTTTTAGCACCACGTTTTACCACCTGTTTAGGTTATACAAATATGTACTAATTACGATAGTGTGTTAGGGATGAGGAAGGTGGAATATAGAGAAAGTAGACCTGCATTTGCGTGGAGGAAAAGTGGAAACAATTTAGGGGAAAACCACCCTCAGTACACCCGACTTGGATTCGAAACCCGATCTCCCTGTCATTGGCAGTCTATTCCAACACGATGAGTAATTCCTTAGGTCATAATAAAAATTAGAAGTAAAATTTTTCACTAAAAGTAAAATACATTCACATTAAAGATTTTATCTCGAGTTTCCCGGTATGTTACGGGCAGATGAACTCTCACAGTAACTGGAAGGAGTTTGAATTAAAATAAAATAATATAACATACAATAGAATGTACGGTACACAAGAAAGTTGCCAAGCGGACACCTATAATTTTCTACAAAGAGTCGGGTATGTGTTTTTACAAGGTAAAGTTTTACGAATAGCTCATCTGTCCATGGTTGTCTTTATTTACCTAGCCCCTTACCGCCCCC
>CABFWB010002032.1:12077-22835 GCA_902151455.1 Timema bartmani | reverse complement strand
TCATACATTCATTCATTCGGTCATACATTCATTCATTCGGTCATACATTCATTCATTCGGTCATACATTCATTCATTCGGTCATACATTCATTCATTCGGTCATACATTCATTCATTCGGTCATACATTAATTCATTCATTCATTCATACATTCATTCATTCATTCATACATTCATTCATTCAGTCATACATTCATTCATTCATTCAGTCATACATTCATTCAGTCATACATTCATTCAGTCATACATTCATTCAGTCATACATACATTCATTCAGTCATACATTCATTCATACAGTCATACATTCATTCATACAGTCATACATTCATTCATACATACATTCATTCATACATTCATTCATACATACATTCATTCATACATACATTCATACATAACAAGACATACCATACATACATTCATACATAACAAGACATACCATACATACATAAAATAACATACATACATACCTAATCCCACTGTTTCCTTACGTGGTAGGTAAGAAACTATCCAAACAGCTAAAAAACAACTCCGTACTTAATCCATCCTCACTAACCTTTTCCCTCCACTTCAACAACATCCATACACCAAGTCATACATGCTATTTTATTCTAAAAACTTTAAATGTTTCTCTTTTTCCCACATACATCTGAAACATTTAACCTAATCTTACATGGCCTACCCCTTCCTTTTGATCCACACTCACCCTCTCAACATGCCTTAACCAAATTAAGACGCTTTCCCATTAACCTGTTGGATTCCTTTTCAAACTGCACTCCTTCAGCACCCATTCATTAATGACACTGTACATATGAGTTTTCCCGCATACATTTCTTATATATCTCATTCCAACCACCTTCACCTTGCTCTTGTTGCCATCTTTACTTCTTTCGATGATATAATTATTAAACATGTTTAAAAAATATCAATCTCAATGTAATAATGATAAGACAACTGGATTTTTCGTGTTAACACTTATCTTTAAAGGGAGCAGTTACAGAAATGGGACATTACATAAACCCGTGTTTAGGACTAGTTTTTCTCGGGTGTGTCGAATTACTCCATGGAGATTTAGTCTGATAAAAATAAACTAGTCCAGGGATGGGGAACCTGCGGCCTTTTGAGGTGTTAGATAATTGACAAAATATGCCAAAAGGCAGCACCTTTCTTCATCGTTTATAAACTCAAACTCAAATAATTGTTTTCTTACAATATGATAAAATTAAGTTTTAGAACTCCATTATTTGGTGATTTTTTGATATTAATTAAATGCTGATGTGAATTTTAAGCATGCTTGTACAATATACGAATATCTACAGTTGGGGACGCGACAAAAGTCCAGTATTTTTGCAGTTTTTATTTAAAAAATTTTTTGGGTCAAATTAATAAAATATTGCCCCAGTACAAACATAAGAGTTTAATGTTCTTCACATGGTGATATCAATAGTTCCAGAATAACTGTCATGAGCATGGTTGTATTATCTTACAAACTTTTTAAATGAATAGAAAAGGTTGTCATTAAATTACAGGACACCCTTGATAGATATTCAAGTAATTATGAGGTCAACATTTGAAGAAAATTAAATTCTATGTTTATACTGAAGAAATATTTTATTTATTTCGCCCAAAAGTTTTTTTGTGCATAAAAACTGCTAAAACACTTGCTTTTTCTCGCGTCCCCTTCCATCCCACCTCAAGCCACGAACAATAATTTCAGTTTAATATTTGGCTAAGTACAAAGGACATTAAGCATAAATCAATAAAAATACGGATATGTACAAAGTACTCTACTCATGTACTCCATGTTCTTGCCCCACTATCCAACGATAGGGGTCTCTAAATTATAGTTAATCAACTAGTGAAAAGTTAAATTTTAGAATTTATTTTTGTACCGACAAAGACATTAATTTTCAAGAGTCTTTGTTTAAACTATTTATGGATTCATGCTTTTCAAGAAAACCGTAAGACATACTATTTTTTTTCACGTTCCATATTTTAATTTTATATTCATAATTGATATGTTTATGAGAACCAGGGCTGTGGAGTCGATATGCCAAGCCTTCGACATCTTTATAAATTACAAATGTTTATTAAATTGTAATAACAAATTTACTGCAGTAAATGGTAGCACAAGGCGTTTGATCAGCATCATTTGAATCAACAAGCTAGTTATAGTAGGTCAATAGAACAGAAAATTAAAAAAACATTAACATTGCAACAGTTCGTGGGGGGGCTCTGTTTTTGGAGGCCTTGGGGCAGTATCCCGTCACCCTACTTTAAATTTGAGGCTGCATATTATATTGTTATAATATTATATATATTTTTTTAATTTTGAAGTCTTACGTCGGTACATTTTTACAGACTTCTATTCTGACTCCATCCAAAATAATTGCTTCCGAATCACTCTCAAAATCCACACTATTCTTAAGGTGAGAGGGTAGGGAATGAGTTTTGGACCATACTTTTATCATTTTTATGACAAAAAACTTTCGAGAAAAATAAAAAAAGCTTGACTCAGTAAATAGGCCTAAGCTTACGTTTGGTTTAATTTGACACATTTTACCCACCTCAATGGCGTAGTTGGCTAACGCGCTAGTTTCGTGTTGAGCTATACTGCCGAAGACGGGGAGATCGAGGCTTGAATATCACTCTGGTGACGGTTTTTCCTAAATTGCTTTCCACTCTCCCTCCACGCAAATGCGGGTTCACTTACACTAATGAAGGTTGAATATAGAGGAATTAGTACTTAAGCGTACAACCCGAATGTATAGTAGTAAGACGTGGGGCTAAGCATTTAACGTAATGTATCTAGCGAAGCAATATTTTATTTATTTTGTCCAAAGGAGTTGTTTTGTTTTAACAATCGCAAAAATACTTTCCTTAAGTTCCCATTTCTCTTCTGGTTGACCGGGATCTTAGATAATAGATTACGTTTAAACTATAAAAAGTACAGAAGTGTGGTTTTCTGCACTCTTCATTTGACAACACGTAATTTTTAATTTTAGAATATGTTTTTCCTTAACGTATGTCAACAGGATTTGTCGGCTAGGCATCCTTGTTCTTCTACTGGCGGGGACAGATATGTAACTATCTTCTTAGATTGTGCTTTATTCAGGTGCGACTACTTAAGACACGATATGATGATCATGATGATGATTGTTAAAAAAACGGCGCAGTATCTATAGGGACTATTTTCTAATTTTTGTTATTAATACAGAACTCGTAGTAAGTTATTTATTTTTTCTCTACTGGTACGAGTACTGCGTTGATCAGTTTCTTCTCTTAGTTTTTTTTTGGTATAACAATGCGCATTTACGTTCTTTGCATCCGCGCTATTTAATAAACTATTCTTTCTTAATTAGACTCGATAATCTCTTTCGTACCTTTTAATTCAATAATGATGATTATGTGACACCTAACTTAAGCCCAACTAACCAAATCATTACAACCATAGGAATAACTCTCCTTCGGAAAAAATTACATTTGGTAGCGCCAGGAATCGAACCAGGAACCTCCATAAAAGCAGACAGGAATTCTAACCACTAGACCAAAAGGATGGTCAAAAGACGGATATTGAGATAGGTTCGACTTTTCATATTATTTTTATAAATCGTGTAAAACTATTTCAATAGTCTCAACTCCACTATTTTCTAAAGTAGAATACAGAAAACCGCACCACGATGGGACATTTGGTTCGAACTGTGCTACCTACTTATGACAGGGGCCATCCGTGGGGTACATACAAGATATTAACTCACGTTCTCTTGCACTCCAGCTTAAGGGTCCCAGGTTAATCAGTCAGTACCACAATTGATTTTTGAGAAAATGTCTAGGACCATAATTTGAACTCAAAGAGAACTAAGCATGATCCACACGTTCGCCGAAAATGGGAGACAGAATCTGCTTGAATGGCACAGCAGTTCATACACTTTATGTTAACCTATGTGGTGCACACGAATTGAGGAACAACTAATACGGATACAAACGAATTGAGGAACAACTCATACGGATACACACGAATTGAGGAACAACTCATACGGATACACACGAATTAAGGAACACAACATCCGAGCTCGGTAAGACCCTTACACGAACTGCAGGGTGAACATTAAATTCATAATGACTTTGTTCAAAATGGAACATGAAGGTTAGGTAAGGCTAGGTTAGGTTAATGGTTAGGAGTTGAATGGGATTACAGGCTGTTCCACAATTCGTTTGGACCAGCTGACAGGTATACTTTATTCCGCAATTCGAGTGCTCCCAACCCATGATGCATTGCTATGGAAACTTAAAACAGCTGACTATCAACATAGTTTATTATCTAGTTGATAAAACATAATTATGTTTCAAGATATTTGACATGATGGATGTTCCCAAACTATAAATCTGAGACGTATCACAATCCAATACATCGATACACAAGCTTTCCATTGACGAGTTATTTCAAATCTCCTCACAAACGCCAACGAAGTTGTCTGCTTGCTCCTAGCTAAACATCAGAAGCGCTTTCAAATGCGCATGCGCACTAATGTAAGATGGTCGGTTCTGAGATTTGAGTGATTTGATTAAACTATATTTCTACTGGAGAGCTATTTCATTTATTTTGACCAAAAAAAAGATTTGATATAGAACTGTAAGAAAAGTTGACCTTTTCTTGTCTCCCCTACACGCCCACCTTAAGTCCCCCAACTAAGGGGTTCCCAAAGGTTTTTCAACTGTACGAGCCCTTTTACTATTAAAAAAACCCATGTGTTAGAGCCCTCATACAATTTCTTACACTAATGTTATAAACATTCAACAGTCAAATTCGACAAGCATAAAAGTAAAACAAACAAACGGAAATTATCACAGATCCTTTGGCAAATGTCCTTTATTAAAATTCGAAAAAAAATAAAATCGGCAATCCTAATTATTGATTCTATTTTATAGTGTGAAGAACAAATAAAGAATAATCTAAAATGGCCTCATGGAGCCTGAGATAATTAAGGTGGAACCAAAGGGCTTCATGGAACCCTGTTTGAAAAATACCATCCCTACTCAACCAAAATTACCCAGCGACCAGAAGAAACGAGTATATTTTGGTCGACCCTGGGCGTGCCGAAGACTTGGTCACATGGGACATGATTCGCCGCGGGGTTTAGCGACAAGGCGCCATGGATATGTCGTGTACTTACTTCCTTCCCCCGCCCCTATGTCTCTCTTCAAGACAGTGTGGGTACCAGATTTTCCTCTCTCTCTTTAGCTTAGTACTTCATCTCCTTCTTGAGTCTTAACCCCCCCCCGAGGGAGTAGACTCTTGTGTGGCGAATCTGTCCTCGGCATCGAGACGGGACGGGTCACACCTGAGGGCTTGCACGTGGCGACCTCTCTACTATTTGCGTCGTGACCCCTGCGACCAGCCTTCTAGCAACCTTTCAATTCCCTACACGGGCTTCATTCAATTATGAGTGACATTAGTTACCGTGCCGCGGGGGGCGCCTGCTTGAGTTGGTTAACTCGAGGATAAGGTGACCAATCGCACCTTATTTTCTTAAACACTGCGTCTTACTAACCTTTCGGTACATACGCTTACGTGTTAATTACGCTGATGGTTTAAGGCATTCGGTGGATTATATTTAGAAGTGAACCCGCATTTGCGTGGAGGGAAGGTGAAAACCCGTTTTAGAAGAGCCACCCTCAGTAGATCCGACCTATATTCAAACCCGTCATCGGCAGTCTAGTCCAACATGAGATTAGCGCGGTCGACCCTGCCGCCACCGAAGCGGGTCATTCGTACCTGAAATAAATCATTCTTCACACATATTTATTTGCAGATTTTGTTCCAAATTGGCTAAATGTATTTTTTTTATCTAACTTAAGCCTGATTGACTCAGACCATGGTGACCGTAGGAAAAGTTTCTCTTTCCCGAAAAATACATATTAGACTGTCGAGAATCAAACCCGGGATCTCTAGATAAGTAGCCAGAGGCAAAGACCAAGAGGCCAGTCATTAAATAAATTAATGCGATTGTATTTTGTCACCCCGTCTTACTACCCGCTCGGGCTTTACGCATATGTTGCATGAAACCAAGTGGGTTTATAAAGTTACTGGTAGAGCTGTCTGGCAGTAGGAGAACCAACAGCGGAGGCGGAAAATACTAATTCCAATAACATTTATGTTTTAACCACGCATATTAAATTACATCATTCTATTCACAAAGATAAATTCAAGGCTCTTATGGACTTTATCAGCTAACTTTCGTTTCCTGGGCATTTGGGTCTTGCTCATAAACCAAAATATGTGGATTTTTAGAATTTAAAAGTGGAAATTTTCCAACCTGAAAACTATTTTTACAAGTTTATACATCTATTTCAGTAAACACCAAACTCTTGTACTGTTAAAAGTTGTGTCAATATCCAGATTAATTGCAACGTCTAATTAGCAGTATCTTAGCTACCTAGGCATACTCCTTAGGCTTAACAGCCGTGTATATTTCTAGTATCTTACATTTTACAATCGAATACAGTAGTTTCTGTAATTGCATTAAGAACTTGCCAAATGTCAGATGGCTTTATTTGTAATATATGTTTTGGTTACTGGTCGTCCCCCACCCCCCTCCTTGAGAAATATCACTGAGACAATGTGTTTCAGATAATGTCCAACTAGTTACCGTTTGAAAGATTTGACTTTAATAATGATCTAGTTACAAATCGAGGACCTTAAAATATAGTTTAACACCGTTCCCCTCAGCTTAATATAAATGCCATTTTGGTTGAATAGGACAGTAGTTTATTTATAATCCTAAAATATTTACTGACCTTGTGTCTTGGTGGAATAGGAATCTAGGTGTGCAGAGGTGATTTGGAATTTTATTCATGCAGGATTACAACAGCTCCAATTTTTTTTTTTTTTAAGAAGGAATGAAAGTAACACAGGTCAATGTCCTTATTTTTGTAATTGTGAGAAAAAAGATTTTTTTTTTCTAAAATAAATAAAATATTGCTTCCAATACTTCCAAAATATTTGTCATGAGCAATGCAGCACACGAACATAAACTTCTTAAATAAAGTGGCCTGGTCATATTACACGATGCTCATGACAAAACATTCAAAAACTGTTAGATTATTATATGTATAAAACGAAACTAAACGAACCCATTGAAGCTATATTTTACTTATTTTTGACAAAAATTTCTCTCATAAGAACTGAAAACAAGTGGACTTAACTAGCGTCCTTTCCCTTCTCACCTTTATTATATTTTAGCATTCCTTCTACAAACCTCCTAGACTAGTAGCTTATTAGAGTCTTATACAATTCGCCACACCCACAAATAATAATGTTTAATTAAAATAAAACTACTTCACGAGGCACTCATGGGTAAAGAAAAACTACCTACCATCTCCTGTTGGGGGAACTCCATGACGTTGCCTATTTGGAGGCTTTGAAGTTATTTTGCGAAAAGGGTTGCATCTGGACTTGACGCATCTAAGCAGTCTAAGCCACGTTCACACTTGGACACCAATGTACGAAATAGAACATTAATACAGGGAGAAATACGTTTGCAAAAAAACTATGTTAATTTGAAAAATAATAATTTTGTGACATTGTAAGGTTATTTTTAGAATTATTTATGAATCAATGGTTTTTGTTTCAACTTTATATCTTTAAGATTAGTTGAATAGATCATAGATTTATAAACATGGGAAATCTTATCTTTAACCCTCATGAGGGCAACCATTAGCACCCCCTCACCCACTGCCTGCCACCCCCAAACCTCGAATAATAATTGAGAGTTTAGAGCTCAAGTTTGGTCCTAAAATGTTTTCCATTCATCCGGAGTAGGACGTCCACTTTAGCTGGCAAAGCTGGTGAGTGTCACCCACCTACTTCATCTAGCGGAAAGCACATTTACTAAAGAAGTCCTGAAGGTCCAATAGTTTCCCGATGATCTTCAAACCAAATTTCTATGAGCGAGTGAAACAAAAATATCTCTCAAATACTTTCCAAGTATTTTCAAGTTTACATGCCACAAGTGACACGGCACCAACGACTTTACTTCGACTATGAAGAAAGTTGTGTCAATGTATTTTCATCACTCGGTTAAAAACCATTAACTTAGCCAGGTTCGAACCCGTGAACATCGGGCCCTGTTATAGCTTTACCACAAAACCACCAATTTTATCATTCACAAAAATACAAACATAAAATTTATATTCAATTAAGTGAAAAATGACAAACTTGACACAGGAATCTGACCCGGGATTTTTGACTTGGCACTTCAGTGAGCACGCAAAGCCAAAAGTCCAGGGTTTGATACCCGTGTCTAGGTTGTCATTCTCACTGAGTTAAATTTAACTCAGCCATCAGAACTGATCCTGTGGATAGCCATCACCTATCAGTTTGTGATCATAAATAAAATACAATTTGCAATTTGCACATCCTATTTATTATTTAAGATATAAATAAAAAACATCTGGAGAATTAAACGTAAACATATAACAAGATATGATTGATACCATTTTAATAATTCAGTAATGAAACAACCTGTATCTTTTTCATGTAATGAGAGTGTTGATAATTATTCGCTCATATGACTTTGTGCACGCCCTGAATACATGTAAAGTCGAGTCGAAGAGCTGAGAGAGTAACACGGATTATTAAAAATAAGAAACTTCACATCCTGTCATGACATGTACCAATCTGCTGACTATTTAATTATCTGCGATTATATTTGAACGGTCATATATTAATTAATAGGATGGTATTTGGTTTATAAAGCTGTGAGAAAACTATATAATTTAAAATAATTAATAATCAAGACTACGATAAAGCGGCTTATTTATGAAGCTGTGAGAAAAATATACTTGTTAAAATAATTGATTATTATGATAAATCTTCTTTAGGTATAATTGAGCACCCATATTGACTCATTTAATGGTTTCTACATAATAATTAACAAGAGTGATTGCCACTCGTAAAATTCCTACCTCCACCCGGAGAAAGCCAGATAATTAAATTTATTGTGTTATTATTTAGTCGCAATTAAGTCTTTCCAATATTTCCACTACGTCTTGCTGCTCATCCGGAATTTCAAGTGTTTTAGTTACACTAATTATGTGGGGATGAGGAAGACGGAATTAGAAAATGTGCCCACATAGCCAAGGGGAGAGAGTGATAAACCATTAAGAGAAAATGACCCTCAGCCGGTTTTTGAGCTCCAACCTCACTGCTACCAGTAAAATAGACTAAATGGCCATGGTGTTTAGTCCGAATATGCGACACATGGTACCAGTGACATTTCGTACCACGCGACACACATTTCGTACCATTCAGGGGGATGGCTACCTGAGAAGGGTCTACTAATGACTTTAAAATATTTACGATGCGACAAATGGTACCACTTGATGGGACGGTGTGGCAGGCTTCAGTTTCAAATTCATTCAGGCGAATTTAATTTAATTAGTATGTGAGATGCCTCTGATATGGAAAGGAGAATAGCAATGGCAATGGAGCGTTTCAAGTATTTGAACTCTAACTTAAACTTAACCTTACCAAACCGCGTAAGCCCATATTCCACTTAGCTGGCCTCGCAGACCACACGTTCCCCATATAAAAATGTTCGGTAGAGCATCCCTTATGTCATGTTTAATTTTTGCACGCTTTCACTGAAACAACCTGTATAGTGTAACGCCGTCCTCTAAGCGTACTAAATCCATGAAACTGGCCCAGCATCATAATAATGAGGAACACAGCTTAAGAGAAACTAATCATCAATAACTCGAAATGGGGAAAACCATAGTGATTTTCTTTTCTGGATAAAACACCAATTTTGGTTCATCCGACAAGTGCAATGCTAGTACAACGGATTTTAAACACTCAGCCACCACTGCGGGTAAACATTTTATTAGGTTTTCAAGATTACCGGTTAAGAAGGTACACATCCTTCCCTTGTTAATCCAAGTTATTGTTCTTTTTCCCCTCCATCCGCTTGTATGAAGTTCTTGTGCGTGACAAGAAAGGGCGTGACTCCTAGTACTTGTAATGGTGAAATATCACGTTGTCTGATCCAATGATAAGCTCCCGTGCAGGACACTACACTTCTTTTTAAAGAGAAAGAGAGAGAGAGAGAAGTAAGAGCCACTAAAAGCACCTAAGCTTCTGTTGTTCACTCATTTTATTGGTGTCAGTCTGTCGAGTAAGGTAGAAGAACGTTCGGATTGGAAGCCAATAGATACAAAGAGCTTCGTTATTCAAGAAAGGAATGTTTGGCAAGGGGATGACTGGGTGCTGTTATAATGACGATGATAATATATTCTAGATATTTATTATATACTGGTTGACTTCTGTGGTCTTGGGGTAAAGTGCTCGCCTCAAGACCCGATGTTTGCGGGTTCAAAACCAAACAGAGGTCAACGGAGTTTTCTTGAGTGATAAAAATCCGTAGCACAACTTTCTTTAGAGGTGCAATAGAACCGTAGATTGTGGCATTTAAAAGATCTTTGGAAGGTGTGCGAAATACCATAATAATTGATAAACCCTCTCTCGCTCATAGAAATTCTCGTGTGCTGATATAATCGGTCGATTCAGAAAGTGAACGTTAAATACCTAAAATAAATTAATACAAATATTGTGTATTAATCACAACTTGTGAATGTGAGGAATGCCAGGCCTCCACCGTGGTTCGGATCCCACGTTAAACTGTAGGTCCTCCATTTCATCCCATAATCACCCTAACATTACACATTAGCGTAAGTGCGTATAACCCGAACGGGTAGTAAGACG
>CABFWB010002031.1:75844-126452 GCA_902151455.1 Timema bartmani | reverse complement strand
GCAGCAAGTTTCTTGCCTCTGTTATAGCCACAAACGTCACAATGGTGGGTGGTAGATACGCCATTGCTACCAATACAGATTGTACAGACAAGGATTGATGTACTGTGCTTGTGTTTTCCAGGGATATTTCAGGGCAAGAGTGGCCTTAAAGACTATTGGTGTACAGTAAATATGAATATATAAAAACTAAATTAGTTGAAAAATGAAAGCTGGACATGGAATCGGGACCTTTAGCTCAGCGTACCAAACCTTACCACTGAGATATCCATGAATAGTTTCAGCCCCAGGGTCATTATTCACTCATAATATAAATCAGAGTGAATGATATAAGTATTTAACCAATCAATACCTGCATCGGTGTTCGATTGTTCTATGGCGTCATTCTTGTGACGGGGAGGTTGGGCTTACAATCTTGGTCAAGTGTAGGCCTACTATAGATAATATTATTAAACAATTTCCCGCTTCCACTCCATGCAAAAGTGGGTACATTTCATACAAATTGAACCTTACTCAAACTTACCCCAATATTGTAAATGCCCGGTAGGTCAAAAATACGTGGACCGTAAACAAATTCAGCTAGAAATAAAAGCTTGGCACTTACTCATAGTTGACGTGTCTCCTAAATAATGATAATAATAATGAAATCTATATTCTATATAGCCTATATTAGTTATACATACTAACCTCGTGGCACATAATTATATTGAACCCTCAATTTATTCATTACCATTTAACTTCCATCACAGACTCTGCCTTAAAACATGAGTTAAGGATGACGCTGCACAAGAGACGACCCCTGGATAGCTCCGTGGTGTCATTTTTCAATTTAAAAATTACTTATTACATTTGTTGAATGTATTACACAGGATGATTCACTCGGGACTGAACACCCATTATGTGGAATATCAGGTATGTAGCACTTCTATGAGACATTCCTACTTGTCATGGGTCAAGGTTTTACATTATTCAAATGTGACTTTGCAATCATAGGTTGATTAAAAATAATAGGTGTTAGGTCCCAAGTGAATCAACCTGTGTGAAATAGGGGCTGAGAACAAGAGCCAAGCAAGTGACACTTTTGTCTAAGAACGGCCAATTTAAGTTAATAAAGATTTTTTTTTTCAATTTTGACCTTAACCCTTAAATTAAAGGTAGTCCTAAATTACTACTAAACAATTTTCTTAATTAATCTAAATATTTCAAAAATGGCTCAAACAATTTTATTATTTAGTGAGTTTTGCTATATGGGGAGTGTTTGACATGACAAATAAAAATTAAAATAAGAGTTTCGTGAAAAAAATTGTTTAAATGTACCTGGTTTACAAATTATTGATTTTAACAAATTGAATATATTTTCAAAATTACTATAATGATTTAGTTCAAAATGGTTATTTGGGACGTTTTCACAACATTAATAGTTTTCTGTATTTGTACATCTTTAAAAATGCTAATAATGAAATATGTTTATTTTTTTAAATTATTTAATTTAAGAATATAACGTGCTAATTACCAGTTAGCACTTACACTCGAAATACCTTATATGTGATTATCACTATAAATCTAAGAACTAACAAATTATAATAATATGTGGCAGATATAAACTCACGGTGAAATCGTATTGCTGGAAACACCAACACTTAGGTAAAGTGCCCCAGCTGACTGACTGTTCAACACTTCCTGGAGGAAGTTCAACACACGGACATCTTGCACGTTCGGCAGACTTAGCTGTAGTGACGGGTCGTTTCCCTATGTTGTAATAAGCGGCCGTCTCCTAGATCTAGTTGGCTTTTTTCTCATTTTTAGGAAATAACCACTCCCCCCTTGTTTATATCTCTTTCCTAATACGTCAGTGCATCTTGTATAGAACCGCCACCCCTCGCTTCACATTTTGTATTCTATTGTAACGATTCGTCGGAGGAACATCCTAGAAGTTAAACGAGGACCAGTGGACTAATCAAGTGGTGAACACGATGTTTGAGGCGTCGATCTCTTCTCCTTGCCATCTGTGACTATGAGACTTAATCTAGTAATCTTTGATAGGGTATTCGTGATATGTTGTACTATGTCCTTAAGAAATAATTATGTTTGTCAAAGCTTATGCTCTATCTTTATATGTTCATGAGACATGGTTCTGTATGTAAGAGCTCTGACTAGTTTTTACTATGTCTATAAGACATAGTTGTGATGTCAGAGCTTCTTACTTGTTTTCTATGTCCACAAGACTTAGTTTTGAATGTCAAGGTTTATGCTCTATCTTTCTATGTCCATAAGACATAGCTTAGAATGTAAGGGCTTATGCTTTGTTTGTCTATGTTATAAAAAAAATTATACCCTTGACTGAATATATTCCACGACGAAAGGTAACGTCGAGATGATTAAAATTAGGTATGTATTGGGCGCCACTCCTAGGAACTAAGAGAAAATAATAATAAAAAACCTTCAGCTCGTTTAGCTTTGACAGAGGCACGATGGCTCTTAACACTCAAGACCACTGGGTGTGCTCGGGAACGTTTTCTGGATATTACAATGTTAATGATAATAACACTACCTTACCTATAACAATGGTGTGCTGTAAGTATTTACATGAGTTGAAACAATACTTAAAATAAAACATGAACAATTGAAATAAAATGGATCATTGAAATAAAATGTACTAATTTAAACTACAATAAAAAATACATAAAAGAAACAATTATTGATTTTTTTGTTAGTTATTATTATTATTATTGTTTCCTTTTTACCACATCCCTATCCTACCTATGGAATTCTGAGTAAATACAGTTCTAATCTGACAAAATAAAAATAAAATATATTGTATTACATATATTTTTAACATAATTTTTCAAATAAAATAATAATCTCCAAACATGGTTAAATTTAGGAGTTTAGAATATATAATACCAGAGTAGAGAAAAATAATATAGGCTAAACATATATAATGTATAATTATAGTTTTGAGTAAGGAAAAATACGTAGTATTGTTGAGGAAAGAGAAAAAAATCTATAGAATTAATATTTTGACAAAATAAAATATTAATTAATGATCTGGAATAGATAAAGAGTCAGAATATATCTAGTCTTTTCTGAAAATTTTACATATATCCTGGTTTCTTGATTAAAGAAAAGAGAAAAAAAATATATTTAAAGTTGAAGATTTGGCTGGATCTCACCAATGAATTCATCCATGTTGAAACATCATAAAATTCTGAAATTTGTCTCCTTTTATTAATTCCAACTCCTCCAAAATTTAAAGAAATAAACCATCTTTAGTTCTTCCCCAGACACTTAACTTTCCATTTGTGTACTTGCATTTTTCTTTCAAGCCATTGTTCCACTTTAAAAATAAATTTAGTTAGGAACCACACATATTTTATTCCATGCTAAAATTACGCCGAGGAAGAAGACCCTAATATTCTTCAAAAAGAGTTTTAGGAATCAAATTTAGAAAGGTCCTATTTTTTTCCGAGTCCAAAGAGAAAACCTATACATTAAAACAAAAGATAAAATGTTGGCTATGGAGTAGGAATGAATATAAAATAAAATGCAAATTTAATATAAAGATTGAAATATATGTCAATGAGTATGAACAATGTTTCTTTAGAGAATTTAAATGTTTATTTCCATCTGTCAAAATTGAAATGCGCGCTAGTTTGGAGGTATTTATATCACGTCTTTTCCTTTTCTTACCTCACTTGTTTAACAGATCTGCGCATGCCTTGAAATAAAATAATGGGTGACATTTAAAAATAAATAAGGCAGAGTCAACAAACTTCTTAAAAGGATAAATATGTTTAATAAAAAGGTAATTATTCTTCCATAGCTCAAAATTCATCATTTTAATTGTTTTAAGCAGTGTTAGATGATCTTCCTTCAGTTTTATTGTGAATGGATGTTAATAGTATTATTTTGTCAAGCATGGCAACACAGCGCTTTATGCTGAGGATGCACTTTGAAATACAGGATCTAAAACAAAAATAAATGGTAAAATATTTATAAATTAGAAAAATATAAGGAAATACATGGTAGGGTGTTAAATAACGTTACAATGTCCATAAGACGTAGTTTTGAATGTCAGAGTTTCTGATCTATTTTTTATATCCAAAAGACATAGTTTTAAATACCTGGGCGATAACCAGACACCCTATAACCAGCCGCCCTATACTGTATGGCCATGCTTCGGCTTGGCTAACTCTTTAGGTCGAAAATGCTGGAAATCAGGTTATTTATAGCTTAGTTCTTTGACCTAGATAGGTCTTTAACTGATACCAGTCTCTAATCTTTCTATTGTTGTACCTTAGTACAGTGATAGACTCGTGTGTATGCTAATAATCTAGAGTAATTGCCTGCGTGGTATTGTTTATTTTGTCCGGTCCCCTTCAGGCGCCGCTTGAATTAGTTAATGTTTAACTGTTTACAATTGTTATAGTCTGTGTCCAGACTTGTGTTGAAATTTATATATACTATTTAATGACCAGGCAGTACTAATGAGGAATAGTCCATTCATAATATCTTTACAGCCTAGATTCCTGATAGCTCGCCATTAACTATTTGTAAACTTATTTTTCCCCTTCTAGGAACTTAGCTTTTGTATCTCTAAGCTTAATATAGAGTTAACTCATGCTAGCTAGCTCATTTAACTACCAAAGTTGTAATTCTTTAAATTAGGATTGTCTAGAAATGAGGTATTGTTAAGTATTATTCTTTTATATGCATATTAGGTTAAAGTCTAGTAGCTACAAGGCTGGAATGGTGTATTGTTTCTTAACCTTAAATCAATAAATCTTTCCAATTTAAATTGCCAATGTGTTGAGGCAGACGCAACTTCGTAGTAGAATGTGTGTTTGTTCTACTTTAACGAGCTACATTCTTTCTAATATAAACACAAACATACATACTTGTTATGGTTTCGGGTAGTAGCGTCTCGTGATCAAAATTCTTAGGCAAGCTTGGAAGGGGTGCCCCCCCAAGCTTAAAAGGGGAGGTCTCGGAGTTTGTTTTTTACAATTTTTATTCTTAAATAAGCTATTTGGAGGTGTTTTTGTCATGATAATAGTGCCATTGTGTGTCCTTCTGTTCTGTGAATTATATTATTGTGTTATTACTTATTATAGACAAATACTTATAAACTTGCGTTTGTTAGCTTTCACTGATACACACATCAAAACAAAAGCACCTGCTACAATAAATAAACTCCACAAAACTCTAAAGCTCGGTACACACGACACAACTTCTTGTATAAAAGGTTGTGAAAGAAATTTTACAATATCTTGGTCACATGGATTGCATACAAATTTTAGCCAGGGACTGTTCACACGGAATTTGTGATTGCATACAATATTTTAAAATAAAACAACCCAGTTTTTGTCCTTTTTATGGAAAAATAATGATTGAAAAATTTGGAAAATATTGGTATTTAATGTAAATAATTTCTTAATCATTCCTAAATATTATGAAAATAATTTTGTTTTCAAGTTTTTAATATATATTTTCAAACAGTTGAAAACCTTTATAGCTGGTATTTAACCTCCGTAAATTATAATTATTTGTTTGTCTTCAAGCATTTCGCTGTTTTTCTTACAATCACTATTTTTTTTTTAAAAAGTAACCGTCTATCAGACGAAGTTTTTGTGTTTAAAACTCAAAAGTGGCTGATATAGGACGCGTTCTATTTCCTGAAATTGTATACAATAAGCTGTGCAAATCAGATCTTCACAAGTTTAGGTGTTCACACGACGCCATATTCAGGCGCAACTTCTTGTACTACTTTTTGTACATAAAGTTGTGTCATGTGTACCGGGTTAGAGATGTGTAGGCACGGAGTCAGTCAGTACAATGACAATATTTCCCCTTTCATGCCATACAATTCCTATATGTTTTGAAAGGGGAAGAAAGGGGTAGTGACTTCGGTTCTAATCGTCACCTTTCGAGCAATATAAGTCATAGCTCAGCTGCTTGCATTTTTACCTGACATCCGCAGCTCTTCCCCTTCTCTCCTCCCCGAAATCTATGACGTCACAAATAAGAACTACACTGCTAGAGCAATGGGATGAAAGTTGGACAAATACCAACTTCCAACCACCATTAGATGGACTAGTGCACGTCTTGCATGCATTTTACGGTCACTGCCATGTATGGGATTTTTTTTCAGACCCACTTATGCTTGAATTAAACTTAAATGATTACCATGAGAATATTTTTGCAAACATTAAATAAAATAATTACATATCTTCAATCAAAGGCAAGCAGTGCTTGCCTTGCTTGCCTTGACGCGACGCCACTGGTTGCAGGTCGAACCTAGGTTCTTCACACATAACGCTCCCAATTGGGGCAGCAATATCTAAAGTAACATTATTATTATTATTTAGCACCGCGTCTTACTACCCGTTCGGGTTATACGCTTAAGTACTAATTACGCTAATGGATTAGGAATTGGGAAGGTTGAATAGGGGTTCACTTCCTCTATTCAACATTCCCAATTCCTAATCCATTAGCGTAATTAGGAAGTGAACCCGCATTTGCGTGGAGGGAGAGTGGAAAACCATTTAGGAAAAACCACCCCCAGTTCACCCGACCGAGATTCGAACCTCGATCTCCCCGTCCTCGGCAGTCGGGCTCAACACGACTAGCGCGTTAGCCAACTACGCCACCAAAGCGGGTCTAAAGTAACAGATATAATTCCCATCAATGAACAATGGAACGTTTGTAGATGACCTTTTCAAACTATTTGTATTTCTTTCAACTTGTTTAGATCTAAATAAACTGATTTGTTAATCTTGTATATCTCTCTTATGTTTGATGCTTCCCATTCTTCTTTGTAACTGTATTCGTCACTTCTTCTATCAAATAGGAGAAGCGGCGATACAAGAATAGTTTACTTACGACAAATTTTAGATAGTTTGAAATTTTTCTTAAATGGTCTTTAAGATTTGATCCTGGAAATTGTTTTTTCGTGATAAATAGGAATATATTTTTACAGATATAAATTATTCGAGGGTAGTTTATAAGTAAGTGATTCTTGAAAAAATGTATTTTAAAAAACTTAATATATTTTTAAAAATTATTTATATATTAAGAATGTTTAGGGGCGGTCCGTAAACTACGTGAGCGTGTCAGAGAGGAGGGGGGAAATAGTGTTCAGCGGGAACAAGCGAGGGGGGAGGGGGGATGGAGTCAGATACTGCGTGCCGTCACACTACAGCAAAGCGTATTTATTTTGAAATCAGTTTGACTGCACGCACGTATAAACAAACAACGATCGACTCTTCGACTTCAATCGTCCAACTTGGCGAAAATGTACGAACACGTTTCAATAAAAGGGTAATAAAGGCTCTACAATTAAAATAATATTTAAATGGGGAGTGCGTGATATTGTGACGTAGTATTAGAAAGGGGGGCTCACAAAATTGTGATAATATGATACAAGGTAGGCGGGGGGTAAAAAAAAACAACTAGTGCAACGAAGTTTACGAACAACCCCTTATTATGATTAACAAGATGTGTTATTTTTTTGAGGAAATCGTTTAAGGTTAATTTACTGAAAACTTTTGTGAAAACTTTGTACAAAGCTATAATACACTATACGAGAAAGTGTGCGTGAATATGTTGTAATATTTATTTAATTTATTGCCCCAAATATCTCAGTAACGGTACATTAGCACTGGATAATATTTTCACAAACTGAGCTCTAGATTCATGTAGCCCAGACACTCCATTATTAATAGCTAGAATTGACTAATTTGGAAAATAGGCTTTCAAAGATCAATATTTATATTTACCCTACAATATATTATCAGCACTACTTTTAAATTTTAATGCTAAGTTTCGAAAGATAAGTTTATTTTAATATTTTTGGTTTTGATGGAACTTTAGTAATAATTTATTGCAAATTCTGAAATTTGATTTTATAGTAAATTATCACTTCTCGAAAGCCTGGACACGGCTGGAAGAAATGTAATTGCTACAAAGAACAAAAACCTATCAAATTAGAGATGGGACGATACTAGTTTTTCAATCCCGATTCTCAATTTCGATTCTTAAATTTTTAACTCAATTCTTCAATACGAAATTCTTATTGGAATAGGCCTGAAATGAAGTGGGAACGGCCATTGGTTTATGTTAATAGAAACCAATATGGCTGCCACAATAGGTAAAAATTTTTTTATCAATTTTATCTTATTCTGGAAATTTCAGTAAACGTCTATTAAATATTAATTAGACTTTAAAAATTTTTTTGCCTTCACAAATCAGTCATGATTTTAATATTGGCTTTAAAATTTTGGAATAAACTTTACCTATATTATTACTACTTAATTTGTGACGGTAAATTTGCAAAGCAATCTTAACATACGAGTATTTATTAACACAGGGTTGGTATATGTTAGTATGGAGGTTTCTTTGTGTTTTTTCTTGAATACATTATGCTACCATGGTAAATATGTTTACATTTTGAAGCAAAACATCAATTTTTAGATTTTCAAATCTAATCAATGCTTTAATAAGTTTTACCATACAAATATATGGAATAATTAACTAAAAAATGCGTTACAAACGGCCTTTAATATCTGATATTCATTAATCTCTTAATAAAGCATTCACGATCATTTGCACATATCTTTAGGAATCGAGGCATCAAGAATCAAGGTATTTTCTCGATTCTCGATCCTCTCGATACCCTTACGAATCGATAGGTGTCGAGGAATCAAATTTCCCATCTCTACATCAAATGTATGAATCGTGGAGATTGATTTATTTGTATCAAGATTTATCAAAATTAATTTAGATGTAAATTTATGCTTTATCTTTAAAAAAAACAATTTTCTATATAATATTTAGATAAATAATTATTTGAATTTGTTATACTCGTATTTATTGTAGTTTATAGTTTATTTTAGATAATCCACATTTACTAAAATTAAATGTTTAGTTTAAAACTTGCATGAGGTGATTATTTTTCGAAATAGAGCTCAAACACATTTTGCAACATGAATGTGCGTTACATACTCTAAAAAACTATTAAATTTTATAACTAGCTTGGAAAAGTCTAGGTGTGTATGTGTGTGTATATATATATATATATATATAATTGTTTTATTATTTCAGAAATGTCAATGATCAAATTCATTTTTCACACTGTTCCTTGTATGAAGTTTGATTGAAATCCGTGTATTAGTTTAAAAGCATGAATTGTTGTTGGGATTAGTACAACTCTAAATGCAGGGACTAAAAAAATATATTTTAAAATAGTTAATTATTAAATAAAAAAACAAACATAAAAATGCCTGCTATAAACGTTTCAGTTACTAATTATTTATTGTTAGTCAATGTAAGAAGTTAATAAAAAACCTTCTAGACATATTCAAAACAATTGTCTACTTATAAACGCTCATATATATATATATATATATATATATATGTGTGTGTGACGCTAGTTAAAATAATATACATTTATGTTTAACTATTTTAGAGTAATTTAATGCTATTCTGTTTCAAATAGCCAGTTAAAAAGTGCTGGGGAGAGCGTAATTAATGGGATTTAATATTTTAATCTTTTAAACACTATGAATTTATAAAATAAACTGACAACATTTTTCTTTTTGATCAAGTTTGTGATCAGCTGCTTGTGTTTATGATGATTGAGTGTATGCAGTAAAATGTGTTCTTGTGGTTGGGACTTATCAGTTGGTCGTAAAATATGCTGGGAAACATAGAAGTTAGCGTGTGAAACCCCTTTCTAGTCAGCAAGTAAACAGCAACAATAAGCTTACCCGCCTCGATGGTGTAGTTGACTAACGCGCTAGTCGTGTTGAGCTAGATTGCCGAGGACGGGGAGATTGAGGTTTGAATCTCAGCCAGGTGAACTGCGGGTGGTTTTTCCTAAATGGATTTCCACTCTCCCTCCATGCAAATGTGGGTTCACTCCTTAAAAACTCAACCTTCCCAATTCCTAATCCATTAGCTTAATTAGTACTTATGCGTATAGCCCGAACGGGTAGTAAGACGCAGTGTTAAATAATAATAATAATAATAATAATAATAATAATAATAATAATAATAATAATAATAATAATAATATTAAAACCAATAAGCTCTGTCGCCACTCTTGTAAGATTGAATTTATAGCTAAGCAAACCTTCCTCTTTGGGTAGAGGTTAGGGAGACGGACTTCAACAAGGTGGCTCTTAGTAGACGTAGGACCCTCGAAAAACTTCGCTATCTCCCCCTTCCATATCCCAGGGTTAAAAAACCTTTGGTTAGAGTATTATTACATTAGTTTGCACCTGTGTACCAATTTGCAGCATCATAAGGTATCAGAAAAAGCCCTATTGGGTGGACACTTGTAGTAATAATACTAGAAGCAGTGTTTTTTTATCAATATAAGTGCTGAATTATTCCCAAACCTTCATTAAATTTTCTTCCCCAACGAGCTTGATCTATATAAAAGTAAAAAAGAACAACTGTACCAAGTTTGAATTAAATCAGTTAATGAGTTCAAAAGTTATTGTGATACATATCCACCGTAGACAGACAAACTATTCAAACTAATGTGAATAAATACAATTGAGCCACAGTTTGTCCATAAGAATAACAGAAATATTTCTTAACTGAGCCAGTGTATCTGGTTACCTATTACGTTTTAGTTACTAAATTTCTAAAAAAAAGTGCGATTGGATTTCAAAAATATTAGCTTATCCAACTATTATTACCTATGACATAAAAACAAATAGGACAAATAGATGCCATTACAAACAATAACATTTATGTAATAGATATTTCTTTATGCAAATAAGTGTGTTAAAGGTGTATTTAGTGCATAATTTGATGTTTAAAAGCCACTCTCATAATTTTTGTGTTAAAAATATGTTTTCCTCCCATAAATTTACTAAATAATAGATTCAATTTCCTTCTGTGTGTTAATGTTACCTAATGGTGCTCAGTTGTTTTGTAAGGAGTTACAAAATAAAAGCGACTGAAGTTTAGTGTGTTCATCTAATTATTAGAAGATAAGGTTGATTTAAATTTAATAAATTAATAATATATTTAATGAAAATTAAATAAAAACGTGACTTTGATAGCCAGTCGTTAATTGTAATTTTTTTATATTTTTTCTCGAAAAATTATGGGAAATCTTTTTTCAAGACCGAATTTCGGGAACAACCATTTTCCTTCTAAGTTAAGTTATTACCTGATTTCCTTATCAAAGCTCAACTACCTCTTTTAGAGAGAAGATTTCATCTGATACTAAACGAAAACAGGAATAGGGTAAAACATTATTATTAAACTCAATTCAAACAAAATCAATCTAAGCTGGGTTAAATTCATTGCCTATTAGACCCATGACATCCATATCAAGTTACACGACGCTAAAAGTATTTAACATTTCTAGTCAGTAGATGGAAAACGATTTTGTATGTTACAATATAGTGCCGCCCATGAAGTTCTATTTACTGTGGTGTGAACTTTAATAACCAGTGAGGAAATATAACTAACCTTTATTATAAAATTGACAGTGTTTAATAAAAGTATTCCAATGTAAAACAAAATTGATATAAGTTCACAGAGAAAAAAAGAAATCTTCTCTCTCTGTTAAAATCCATTTTACTAGGATACTTTTATGCTTTTATACGTTCTGTTTAATTCTCAAACTTTATACATTATATTTTATCTCGATACCTTATACACACCTTATCTTCTCACACTTGTTATACTGTTATTGTTCTACCAATAATTGTTACCTTTCATCTTGTTTATCCATTTATCTATTTATTTATATTCTAATCCTTTCTCTCTATTTCCTCATATACGTCATTCTCTCTACCTATTACTATATTCCTAGATATAGTCAAAGTCCTAATACTACAACACAAATTATACTAGTACCACGTCTTACTACCCGTTCTGGTTATACGCTTAAGTACTAATTACACTGATGTGCTATGAATGGGGAAGGATGCATATAGAGGAAGTGAATCCGCATTTGCGTGAAGGTAGAGTGGAAAACCATTTAGGAAGAACCACTCCCAGTTCACTCGAGCGAGATCGAACCTCAATCTCCTCGTCCTCGGCAGTCTAGCTCTACATGAAACTTGCGCGTTTGCTAACCACGCCACCAAGGTGGGTACTCTACATTTGTTCTCACTGGCTAAGAGAATAATCATGGTTCCCGTCGTTTAAGACGTCAGTCTCGCAATATATATGGATGAGATTTTAAATTAAAAACCTTGTGGGTGGCCGCTATCTTGAAACGGATAGTCAGATCAAAAAATCATATCCACACGTAACTTGGCCTAGGTTTGACGAATGAATAAGCCAAATTTAATTCAAATTGGTCAAAGCATTTAACAGCTACTACAAGGCCAGTCCAGACAGACAGAGGTATTAACAATATTTATCAAAAGTAACAGCCTCAGATCTCTTGACTCTACGTATGATTACGTAAAAGAAGTTCTAGTGGTTTTAATAACTGTCAGATATGTTTACTCGTAAGTAAGTTGGGCTTCCTTAACAGTCTGTTTCTATTATTGTTATATGTCCTTATAGCACGTGCTATAACATGTAACTTTTTACTTGGGTTTCAAATAAATATGCAAATGGAATGATTAACAATAGTGTTACAATATAACCTCGACTGTGTATGTTTCCCATCAAAATTACAGGGTGGTTTCAACTTTATCTCAGTCTGATGAGAGCACGGTCTCATATCAAGTTTATAACCCTTTAACACCACAAATACATCAAAACTAGCTGAGTTAAAAAAATGATATTATTAAGAATGACAGGACCTAGCCACACAAATACATGTGAACTGGTCCAAACGAGCCTATTTATAGTTTAAATTGGGTTTCTAGTTAGATTGTTTATAAAAAGAAAGACTTCAGGTTAGATAGATATAATATATTAAACCAAGGCTATATAGGCGGTGCGATGGAGATGTTTTCGTTGTGTAAAGCACAACGTCACAGTAATTGTCTTAAACTTAACGTAGTCATTCTGGCAGGAAGAAGGTATTTGACAGTTAACAAAGCTGGTATATAATTTTTATAAAATAATACTTTAATACAGTCAAATTTTACGAGGGTTGACTGAAAATAGTGAAAATAGTTTATTTTTACAAGCCTTTATTCTCACTAGAATCTTACTAAAACTACCATGAACAGTATCAAACAGGCTATGTTTTTTTTATTTACACGATATATAATAATACTAGACTCTTGAAAGTTCCGTAAGCAATAATATCTTTATTTGTCGTGAGATTACTCATAATTACCTTCCCATGTAGTGAGGATGAGCTAACAAGAAGCATGGTCAGTGGGGAGGTCCTACTCAAGTTTGATTTCAACCATAGATTACCCAGATATCTGCAGACACATCCTCCAAGTCCATGCTTGCCTTGTGGAATAGAGGGTCACATTCTTTTAGGTCAATAGACCCTCTCAGACTAGTATTTAAAAATAAAAATAATCAATATATTTTATAATTTTATCAATATAGTGCTATACACACTCAAATGAACCAATATTTTTACTTTCCTTCCACCCCTCGGAGATAGGAATTTTGTGACCGTCAAAAAATCGAACTCGAGATAAATGTCGACGTTTCATGACCCCCTGAAAGAGAAAATTTTACTTTCGCGATGAGGTTCTTTTTTTGAACGGTAAAACATAATTATTTTTATACTCCGGTAATTTTTCTGTAGCTTTTGATTTCAACCAAAAATACATTGTTCTTGTCCAAATGAAATGTACTCATTACAAAACACAAGTTCTTTTTATTCTAATAAACATACTAATAATCTCTATTACATGCACACAGTATGAATGTAAGATTCATTTATTTTAATTTGGTGACTACGGAGTGGTCGGCGTTCAAATTCTAGAAAGGTGTACTAAAGTTTTTTTTAAATAGTTTATCAATCTTTCTACAAGCAAATGCGGGTAAAATGTATCCCATTTTGAACCGTCTTAATCCTGATTTCACTAGCGTAATATATATATATACAACGTGTTTATAAAACATTGCATCAAACTTTGGCAGGATACTCCTTGGGTGAAATTAGAATAATTCTCATAAACAACCTAGGGTCCATCTTCAATATTAAGGGCGGTATACACCCCTAAAGACAGAGCTAAAAACGACTGTTGTGTGAAATATTATGAAAACTGCTTAGGGTATTACAACGAATCTTTGTATACTACTTATTGAAACCTTGATCATTAATAAACTAAATGTGCTGTGTACTAAAGGCTAGTTTTAACTCTCTCTCTCTCCATGAAAATGCAGGTATCCTACATTTCCTCTGAACTCTAGCTTCATCAATGTTGAACTAATGGTCTGGGGTCTGGTTGTTGAGTTTCTTCCACTACTATGTTGCAGCTGAACCACCAATAAGACGCATTAGAGCTCTAAAACAAAATACATCTAATCTTTGTGGTTGTTAAGTCTCGGATCCATAATTTGTTAAGAATCGTATTGTGGTGATTCAAGGGTTCCATCCACAACTTAAACTTATTCAGACCTACTATAAATATACAAATTAGTGATAGACGTAGTTTAAAATAGTAATTTTAAGAAAATATCCTAGATTCTTTCAAATACAATAGTTAATAAAAGTATATGTTATATTTATTTGTTTGTATGTATGAATTATCGATGTAAATAAAAGGTGAAATCAAATTAATACATTGAACGTTATCTGCATGGTTTCTGTTTGCCAAAGAAACAATATTTACCTACTAATATGAATACCAAAAACCAAACAAATACAAATTTTCTTCCCTTTGATTTGAAATATCTCCCGTAATTTCTCACTGGTTTGTAAGTTGATATTTTTCCTTGGTGATCAAGTTAGACAGAAAACAAATGATTCTTTATTAAATAGTACAAAAATAATATTTTATCAAGTAGTTTAAAAAATAATCGTTTAAAAACAAGCACTTATTGTATTGATTAGACCGTGACTGGTGGTATGTCACCTAGAGTAATTTTATATCGTTGATCAATAGCTTAATTCCTTCCCGTTAAAATTCTAAATAGTAAAAATAATACTCATCCAAATAAATGAAGTATTTCTCTAGTAAATGCTATACGCTAACATACATAGGCACTCTCCTTTATATTTATATTTAAATATATATGTATATATGTACAATCTACTAAGCTACTATTAGTTCCATAATTATACGCTTCTCAGACAAGTTTTGTTTGTCATTTGACCAGTGATGTCACTCGACTTCATATGTCAAAGTGATAGAGCATATTTACAAGGTGGCTGAAAAAAAGAAACTGTTAAGTGATTAAAAAAAACTATAACTATTAAATAAAACCAAGTTTAAAGTGAGCTATTCCCAAATAATATGAGGCAATTTGTTATATCACGGTTTGGTTTTGATCAGAGGGCTCAAAATAATGTTTGTGGTTTGGGATGGAGCAGAATATTCGTGTCGATTGAGTTAGTCACCGAAATAATAAATAATTTTAAAGAAAACCCCGACCAATCATTTGAAAGAGCAAGCTCCAAGCATGAACCAATTCACAACACATTGACTCGAGTGATTATCCTTGTTTGTATAGTAAATATTGTAACGTAAATAAAGCTGTATAAACATTTTGATAGATTGTTTACTAGCCTAGTATTTACAAATGATGGTGAAACATTTGGTATTAGCATTCGGCACCAGTAACGACACAAGTATTTTATTTCTAAAATCATTACTGAACCAGTCTGTATCCCTAACCTCGGTCTAATCTTACACGCAAGCGAGCGGTCTCTCTCAAGCCCCGGTGCCTTACGAGTCCTCGCTCATCTCGCGCCGGTCGCGGCCAGTCCACGAACTAACAAGCTGCGCCCGACGCGACGTCCAGACCGAAACAGGGGGGAGGGATCACGACCGTTACACTTTATATCGCCATGCTTCGTGTCTTACTACCCGTCCGGCCTATTCACATATTTACGTTAGGAGGGTAAGATGGAGGAAAGTTTACTTAGGAGGAAGTGTAAATTCACTCGCGAGTAGTGAGACTGGGAAAACCTTTAGAAAACAATTAGGTTGTTAAAGCTTGTCACGGTTAGAAAACAGACCTACCCGTGTCAGATACTGGTGTGGGTAGTTACAGTATTATAAATTAGACATAAAGTATATCAATGAGCCCATTCACGCCATTCCATTGGTAGCCCTGTGTTTAGGCTCATTCAAGACATATGAAAGTAGCTTTTTTTTTATTATGTGTGGTGTGAGTTGGCTCTAATAAACTCAATTTCAATAATCTAAAGAAGAAGGATAGTGAGCTTCCTTCTCCTTTAGATAATTAACATTTAGTTTCTTAGGTTATTGAGGGTTAAATTAAATAAACGTATATCTCTTTGAGAGAATTTAAAACTTTAAAATTTGGACATAGGCATATATTTGTTTTCTTAAAAATGTGTTTAGCCTGTTTCAAATGATCTCTTTATCTCTAATAAACCTAGCCTGAATAAATTTATGCTTGCTTTGATAATTACAACAAAACTATTTATGTTACAGTTTATCACTGAGCATGTCTAGCATATTTAATTGGTATACATTTTGGACAGCCGCGAACCCCAAGTTAGTAGGTAGGAAGAAATTCACAAACCAAATCAAATGTTGTTTGATTGAGAGCATGTGTGTTTGAAAGTTTGAACGATGTTCATAGATTTATTCAAAGGTTACATGCAAGATTGAAATATTATTAAAAAGTTTTGCGTTTTAAATTTTCTTTTGAAGGTTCTTAGCCACGTCTATTAATTTTCATCTTTTTTTCTAGGCATATTTGCAAACTCTTGTCTGGAAACAGTTCTTCTGATAAGCCCTATGTACCAGTAATCTTTCATTTGCTTCTGTAAACAATTATTTTGTAGTTCTTCATTTGTAAGCTTCTTAAGATTTTCACTTCTGTTTTAGTTCATCTTGTGTCCAGATATACTTCCTCTCTTTTTTTAATTAAAAAAATGTATATTCTCTTTTTAATTTTTAATTCATTAATTTTCTTTCAGGAATATTGTATGGCTTATGTGTGCGCCTTGTATGCAGCTATGATATTTTATCAATTAATCTATAGTTAAAATCTTACTTACACAGCAATTTTAAACTGAAAAACAGAACTATAATCTGGGGTAAAAAGTGACTAAAAGTGTGTTTACTTGAAAATATTGACTAAAAGTAACTTACTTGCATCACTGTACATGGGAAGTGGGGATGTTGAGGGCGAATGGGGGCTGAGGGCTACTAACACAATATACATTTAAGAATGACCATTTCCCAGAATCTGCTCCTTGAATTTTTTATGGAAAAATTAACAACAGTTTGAATGGAACGAATGGAATCCAATTAAAAAGTGTACAGTTTAGTTTTGGTCTTGAGGACGTCAAAAACACAAACAATAACAAATGAGTCACACTAAAGCTACAGCAGCCATTTTAGTTTTCTTACACACGTATAGAATACAGCGCTTGGTGGTTGAATGTGTCACTAATAACAGGTTTTCCCAATTTGCTTTAGACCAGATATACCTTTCCTAATTTGAGTCAATAATCGGCCATTTTAACTGGACATTTTTCATATCTGACTAGCGCACACAAAATACATACATGTTTGTGACGTTTCCAACAAATATGCTATATATTTATTAAAATAAATATTAATAATTAACTAATTTTAATTAGGTATAGAAAGAGTTTCTAAAACAAAATGTTTTGAGTGTGAAAACATCTTATCTAAAGATGGCATGCCACTCATAGTTTGTTTCTATCGTGAGCAGAAATCAAATATTACCAGGTCACACCTTACCACAGGGACTGAATCAATCACGTGATTACATCATTTTTCCTAGTTATGTTCCCTTCATTAGCAAATAGTTCCGAGTTTGTTTTGTGATAAGAACAAAGACATTGACTAATGATTCGCTCCCCAGACACGACAAGTTTTATACAGACAATCTGCCCTTATTGAAAGTGGGGCAATTGAAGTAGACCATACTTTCATTGATAAATATTCATGGGACTAAAGCACGTCCTACTACCCAACTGGGATATCCGCATTTTATTACACTAATACGGCAGTGACGAGGAAGCTAGAGTTCAGAGGAAATGTAGGATACCTGCATTTTCATGGAGAGAGAGAGAGTTAAAACTAGCCTTTAGTACACCTAGCTGAAATTCAAACATTGACCATCACTAGTGAGCCAGAAAATACGAGACTGATGCCTTGTCCTGCGTGCCCCATGATGCAAGTCCTGTTAGCCTTCTTAGCTCACTCAAACCTCTAAATAAGATTCACTACTGATGATATATAGCCCCCACTAATCGTATTACGGTCTAAGTCGTTAGACTCACAATTTAAATTGGTCGGTCAGAAAGTCGAGGCTTGGATACTGGTTGGATTCATTATTTTTATTAAACCTTCAAAACTCGCTAATGCGGGTGCATTTATTCTAAGCAATATTTCTCATATCCGCCCCTTGTACTACGCCGTAATCCCCACCGGAAGTAAAGTATACAAAGGCACTAGTCTCATCTAGTCCGGAGTGTCGGTGACGGGAAGGTTGGGATTCCAATCGTGTTCGGGTGTAGACCCCTGAGATGTATTTTCCTAAGCAATTTCTCATTATCTTGCCACAAAAATACCTGTTCGTCTTCTCTAAATCATGCCTTACTCATCCCTACTCGATTAGAATACATTTGTGTGTAGTCCCAAAGGGTAGTAAGACAGAAAACTAAATAGATTAATGAAGCCATTAATATACCGTATGTTTGAAGTATTTTTTCATTGTTTTGTGTAGAACATTCTAGTTCTGAATAACCAATTAGTTAACTATTAATGAATTAGTTCTGTAAAATATACATTCAATGTTCTAGAGTTAGGGTCAGATGATCCGTTTTAATATGAGTTTGTGAGTGGTCTTTCACTTTTGTGGTCAGGGCTACTGGCTACTGCTCTCGAGGTAGTGTGATCGATTATCGGCAGTACTATAGGTATTTTTACATAAGAATAGCTTCTCCTATGGTCAGCATGGTCTGGTTAGTTAGGATTAAGTTAAGTTTAAGACCTTCACTGTCTCCACGCTTTCATAACAACTATCATCACATCCCCTTATGCTGAATACGAAGTGTTGACAACCTCCAAGGCATACCCTGGGCAACCTTCTGTTCCCATAGAACGGCTAAAAGTCTGCATACAGCCTCCAAGGTGTATCCTGGACCACCTTATTTTCCCACAGACCGGCTAAAAGTCTGCAGACAGCCTCCAAGGTGTATACTGGGCAACCTTCTTTTCCCGCAGACCGGCTAAAAGTCTGCAGACAGCCTCCAAGGTGTATCCTGGACCACCTTCTATTCCCACAGAGCGGCTAAAAGTCTACAGATAGCCTCCAAGGTGTATCCTGGGCAACCTTCTGTTCCCACAGAGCGGCTAAAAGTCTACAGATAGCCTCCAAGGTGTATCCTGGGCAACCTTCTGTTCCCACAGAGCGGCTAAAAGTCTGCAGATAGCCTCCAAGGTGTATCCTGGGCAACCTTCTGTTCCCACAGAGCGGCTAAAAGTCTGCAGATAGCCTCCAAGGTGTATCCTGGGCAACCTTCTGTTCCCACAGAGCGGCTAAAAGTCTGCAGACAGCCTCCAAGGTGTATCCTGTGTAACATTGTTATGTTACATTTACCCGCCTCTGCTATTTCCACCTGATCAATCTTACTACCCGCTCCAAGAAACTACGAAGAATAGCCACAAAACAATAGTAATCTTCACTATTGTAAATCCAGTCCTAATACAGTTCTTTTATTAATACGTCTCTTTCTGCCCTATACTCCTTCAACAACCACAATTCAATTTCAAATAATAATTCCATTCTATTACTTACCGCCTGGATCTGCTGTCCGAGACACGAAGATTGCTCGCAAGTTAAATAAACGTCCTAATTCGGCGAGTGGGGCAAATGTATCGTGAGTACCCGCACTTGTTGCTTACATCTGACCGTCTAGTTGGATACTAGCGGGCGCAAATTCATGATAATAATTCTATCAAGACAAGATGACGTCACCTGACCTCGCCGGGGCGAACTACAGACCACTGTACGTAGTAAGCCAATCGTCCGGGGAGGATTTGAATATCAAGACACCAAATCCGTTGGACCGAGCGGTTTATCCAATCATAGACCTACATGCTGAATTCCCAAGAGATGGCGAGACTTCCACCTGCCCAAGAACGTCACCGGCCAACTGGAAGGTTACCACCCCCCTTTTTGTGATACGCAACTAGCACTGTATATAACCTATGTCCATTATTGTGAAAGATTATTCGGAGTTCTACATGTGACCCGTGTGGTCATTGTGCTATACGAGTAAAAGCTGTACGAGTAAAAGTAAAAGGCATTCGAAGTTCTGCATGTGACCCGTGTGGTCATTGTGCTATACGAGTAAAAGCTGTACGAGTAAAAGTAAAAGGCATTCGGAGTCCTACATGAGACCCGTGTGGTCATTGTGCTGTACGAGTAAGAGTAAAGAAGAATTAGCAGTTAAATGTTCTTTAAATGTTCGGTTCGCTATATAATTATGTACGTGAAGAGTCCAGAGTCGACGGGATTGATTCAGTACGAGAATTATTCCGTATTCACGTAATTAGATCTGAATGTGCGTTTAAACTGTTATGTTGACTGATGACCGGCACTGGTGGTCATACGGTCCGAAGTGCGACTACCGAAGGCAATGGATAGACTATATCTATATAGAAGTGCAACACTATACTGCGTCGTGAAAAAGAAGACGTATAATGTCTCGCCTAACTGAACGCTTGAGCTCTATCGCTGCCAACAACAACTGCTCCTGCCGTCGTCCACGTGGATTTTCACCAGCATCGCGTGAAAATGTGGACTCATCTCTATCGAGGAGAAATAGCAACAATTGACTCGGTAATGAGAACATGTCTTATGTTATTATATATTTTTGAAACTAAAATATTGGACGTGTCAACTAATGGAGTTGACGTTGTTTATTGGACCATTTAAATATTATTGTTGAGAGACTTTACGTAATGAACTTTATACTGTGTAGAATCATATTATGTATTTACTTGATTTCATGAATAGTCAGATTTACGTTTGCATATATCTTGAGTGAATAGCTTGAAATGCAGTTATCATTTATCATTGGTATTAATCCAGTTCTTATTGTTGTAACAAGAAAATTTTCCATAGTAAAACTTAGGTTTTCTTTCACTAAACCATTATTGATAAATAATAATTATGTTTAGGGTGTATTACCAAAGAATGTTTTCCTATAATTTATGTTCGCAATTACTTTCGCTGCTAGGGTTGTCGAGGCCACAATGTTGATGTTGTTGAAAATACTTGCTTATTAAATGACTATTTACTTTAAAATCTCTGCTTATTTCCTTATTTATTTATTTTTATGTTTCACATAGCTTATGCCCCTCTATACTCGTTATGTTGTTTACGGTGGCCTTAAACTACGAGGTAGAGAGAGGGTGTAACACTGCGCCACTCTGCTACCTGGTAGCGATTGGCCGAACTAACCTTCATACTTGGAAAACATTCTTTGGTAATATTACAAAACATGGAGTAAAAAAAAGTTAACAAAAAAGGTGTCTTGGAGAAACTGTCTAGCTATTCCCGTTTCCAAGATAATCACACAAGTTTGAGCTCAGAGACAAATGTATCTAACACTGCTAGCAACACAGCTATACTGGCTGCCTACCTGGCAGGAATTAACACTTGTCTTAGAAATCACACATGCATGATTATCTCGGAAACGGGGAAAGCTAGACAGTTTATTCAAGACACCTTTTTTTGTTAATTTTTACTCCATGTTTTGTAATCTTAAGTCAAAATCGGTAATACTTACTTTTACATATTTTATTGCAGCAAAAAGTCTTACAACCCCCCCTTTTTTACATGATGGGGGTGGGTAACGGTAACAGCACATTTAGTTAATTAACGATCAAAGTTTCAATAAGTAGTATACAAATACTCTTTGTAATACCCTAAGCAATTTTCATAATATTTCACACAACAGTCGTTTTTAGCTCTATCTTTAGGGGTGTATACCGCCCTTATTATTCAAGATGGACCCTAGGTTGCTTATGAGAATTATTCTAATTTCACCCAAGGAATAGCCTGCCAAAGTTTGATGCAATGTTTTGGATACACGTTGTATATTCAAATATATTTAAAAAAAATTCAAATTTTCAAAAATTAATTATTTGTAAAATACGCTAAGATGATTTGTTACTGTAAAAATAAGCATGTCTTACTAATTATAATGAAAAACTATTCACAGATTTCCATTTTGAATTCAATCTTCAATGTCAATTTCCAAAACTTTCAAATTTTCTATAATTTATTGTAAGTAAACTACCCTTAGTTTAATCTATTTTGGACGAATAAAGTTACATTATTATTTATATGTAAAGTAGTCTTCTGATATCAATTTGAACCAAATCGCTAAAGCCAGTTTATAAATTTTTAAATTAAAAATGTAACTATTAAACTACTCAGAACCAATTCTCTTCCCAAAACAAGTATACAACTTTATTATTTGTTATGTTCATGTCAAACACTCCCAATATATACTTTCAAGCAAAATTGCTATATCCATTTTTTATATAATTCGAATTTTCAAAAATCTTTCCTTATTAAAAATCATTTATCGAATTTTCACCCAAAACAAAGTATAAAGGGTTATTTTTCGTATCAAACACTCTTAAAATACATCGTTGGAACCAAATCGTTAGAGCCATTTGTGAAAGATCTAAGATTTTTGAATAATCCGTCACCCTTCAACAAATTTTTCCCAAAAAAACAATTATATAGTGCTATTTGTCATGTCAAACAAATCCTAAATATGCATTTTAAGCAAAATCGTTAGAGCCAATTTAGAAAAATTTGGAATTAAAATATTACTCATCAGTAAATTACCCTTAATTGAAGGGCTAGGGTACACACAAAAAAGTATTTTGTTTTATTAGCCCTGTAGTATCAAAATATCAATTTTGAACAAATAAATAAATCCACTTTTTGGGTTCGTGTTCACATAAAACATAAAAATGTGTCATAATCTTGAGATCAATGTTTTCACAATCACAATACTTTCTCTTGGTGTTTGAAAGTCAAATTAGATTGCATCTAATGAATATGTGGCTTCTTTGGTTCTGCCTGATAGCTAGCAGAAGTTATCAGATGCTATCAGTAATACCAACATTGTCTGAAAGTTTCTGTTGTCAACAAATTTGTAAATAATTATTATTTGCTAAGTATTAATATTATTATCACTAAAAATATTATCAATCAAATTTAATAATATTTTCCTAAGGATTACAGTAGAATAATATTTTCCCTAATCAAATTAAAGAAAAAATAGTCTAATAAATCCATTCTAGTTTTTCTTTTAATACTTGTGGCAGTTACAGGTTAACTAGAGCGTGAAATTATACATTTAATGGTATTATATTCAGTTATTTATATTTTTATAACTAGCCTCGCAAATCTTTAACATAAATAAATAGTTTGTGATAGTAAAGAAAAAAAGACATACAAAATGTCTGTGAAATAATATAAAGTTTAGATTTTGTAAACATGAGTGTTAATACCAATCGCCATTCACTCGCCAGTAAGGTCAACTACGTCATAAACCGTCGGTATCATTTCATTTCAGTGTGCCATATTTGTTTTTGAAAGTAAGGCCGCTTTAAACAAGATCTTGTTTTGGATAATTAATTTTTACTAAACAGCAAACGCTACTTTCAAAAGAAAACAAACAATCAACGGTTATTCTTAAAACAAAATCTAACAATTTTAAATTGACATTATAACAGTGAATTATCATATAAAGCACAATTAATAAAACCAAGTGCGTCTGTCCACAACTTGAAGCGAACCAAATAATTTATTGTTTGAGTATGTAGGAATACCTAAGTTACTGTTAGCCAATTTGGCTACCTAGTATTTCGTGTGTTCTTTTGTGAATATTAGTTCGGGGTGTGGTCGTGTTATCCTTGGAAAATAGACGGTTTTTAGTGATCTTTGAATAATTATTAATAATTATTATATAATTATAATTATTATATAATTATAATTATATAATAATTATAATTATTATATAATTATAATTATATAAATAATAATTATTATTATTAATAATAATTAATAATTATTTTTCAATATAATATTGTAGTGTGTGATAAAAATAGTGAGTGTTTCTCATTATTATAAAATTCAGGTCTGTGTATCAAGATTATAAAATATATCTTTTAACCCCAAGATTGTGCAGTGTTGACCACTAGGCTAAACCTCAAGTTTTAGGATTTTTAAAGTAGGTATTCTAAAAAACTCTATGAAGTGCAGTTACTATAACAAGAAAATGGATCAAGTTGAAACTCCTGGCAAGATCAGAAAGAAACAACCGACTCCTGGATTATCTATAGAAGCTCTTGATGATTTTACAAGAGATTCTCTTCATCTACAGAATGTATCACGAAGGTCAGTCCAAATGTTTGGGTCAACTTATTTTGTTTTCCCCTGTTGGTTCTTGGATTGTTAGGTTTTGATAGTTTGCGATAGTTTGTACTAAAAAAAATGATAACTGCTTTACAACCCACATATAAATAAAGCTGGCTTTTCATGCATAAATAAATTAACTAAACAAACAATATGATGGAGCAAAGGTAAAAACACATGTTCGTCAATATTTCCCCCTCTTTTTTCCAATTGTGTAAATTAATAAAAAAAGTTTCAAATTATCATAATTTCGGTAAGATAGGATTTTAAGTTTCCTTATGAGTAGAATGACAATGTAAAACTATTCATTATTCTATATTTCATCTAAAAACATCTCTTATAGCCTATGTACAGGTTTTGGCTTTCCCTCCCCTGTTGTTGGCAGGCCACTTTTTAATCCAATCCTGATTCAAGGGGTAGGCTACGATAAATTACTTAACCCTAGCAATTTTAACATCATTTGACATCTATTTATTTGTGATTGATTAATATTTATTATTTATAAAAATTAATAATTAAAACTAGGCCTAACATCAACATATTAAGGTCAACAATAAATTAAAACTAAAAAATAAATAAAACATTAATATATGTTTCTTGTAGAGAGCTAAGTTTTGACTTGCAAAAGTGACAGCTGCCAAATATAAGTTTTTGCAGATCATACGGTTTGGCGAACGGATATATAATTTGGTCTGGTAGCTTGTACTAGTTGTCAGGCAAAACCAAAGACGCTATAAATGGTCTATACTTTAACTAACAGAAGTTAAATTGACGAAAACTGTTCTTACTATTTTATTAGCAATTTTCTTCCTTGCACAAATAAAAAATAATGAACAAGCGTACATCAAACGAGAGTTTGAAAGCTTACATAATACTATTCCTCCTCATAAAAACCAACGCCTAATATAATGTTACCACGGAGACAATTTAGCGATACTGTCTTGGTCGTATTCCGTCAATAAACATCGTAATAATCAACAATATTCCTATGTTGTATTCATATTCCATATTACTTCCATGTGCGCCTCAATTTGAGATGTATATTCACGCTTAAATTGTTTTACAAATGGAGCTTTCAAGATTAGTTCACATTCACAAAAATTTGCCCACAAACCCGCGGACTAATGTATAAAAACTGTTAAAACTATTTAAGACCTGCTCAAACCAACTCGGGAGTGGAAATTTCCGGCGGGGGAAAATAGGTGGGGTTGAGCATGGTCCAACGCGATGCCGTTAGTTCAAGGAAGGATACCAGTGTATGCAGGTTTGTGTCTCTTTAGTGGGCTTTAGTAAACATGTTCATTGTATTATTAATGAGGTATATACAAAATTACTGACAATGTGTGCTTCATCAGAAGAAGAAATACTGTTGTGATAAAAGAACGAAGCAATAGGTGCATGACATAAGCACGGGGTGAGTGTACGGTGTACATTATTTCTAGAAACTGCTCTGTGATGTACATAATGAAAATACACACACACGGCACCACCATTTGCAACCAACTGCCAAAACGACTACCGAGATGCAGGAAAAGAGAGCATGCAGCGATCCACGTGGGACGACGTTGTAATCCCGCGTTCGCCAGCCAATAATTTTGATTGCCTATTTTTGTTTTATAAAGCCTAAATAACGCACTAAAAGAGCCTAATTTAGGTACCTAAAACTGAAGTTTTTGACCTAAAAATCCAATGTTTATATTATGACCTTCCCCTAAAGTAAGAATTCAAATCTTTAATAAGAGGTTTTTAAACCACTGGCATAGGCACAGAAACGAACTGCTTGGAAATCCCAAACGTGAACGTTAAACTCGTGAATGAATCACTGATTGTTAAAAAATAAAACAAGTTACAGCCATTTGAAATGTAACAAATATCATCGCTCTGAAGATTGTTTCCCTTTTAGACACATCTAGCCCTATACTCTAGATTAAAGATTCAAAATTGGTGGGTGTCATTTGTGTGAAATTCCTAAATCTGACTTTGTATTAAAACTTCAAGTATTCTAGGAAATCTTAGTCATACTCGAGCCTTTCTGCAAATAGTTGACGTCTCCTCCAATGCCTTCGTTTTAATTTCACTAACTGTTCTACATGTTTATTCATTATGTGTTTATAAGTGTAGGCACACATACAACTGCCCATTGCATTTGTTTGAGGTTCTCGAGAAAACAAATGCAGTTGCCCAGTGCATATGTTTGAGGACATTTTTTCTAGACCCGTTGCTAGAAATGTTGTTTGTCAGTGTGGACTAGGCTTAATACTATCATCCTTATGTGACGGCACAGTCTTCCTTATATTGATCCAAACGATATGTTTGAATGGTCCAGTTCACTAACGACATGTTCTCTTTAAGACCTGACAGAGTGTGAATCAAGCTACACTCTCTGCAACTTCTTAATGTCACCACACATAACTAGGAGCTAATTTTGGATAAGAGTTATTTTCAAAAATAAAGTTAAACTATCGTTCTAATTTGTTTGGATTGAACTTCCACCAGATCAGCTAGACACCTACTTGACGTTAGGTCCTCTTACCAGGACTTACCAGTAGGTGTCCAATATCTCAATATCTCAATATCGCATCGAACGAACCTGCTCTGTATTACATTGACACTGTCATTGGCAGAATGCGATCTTTCTCATTATAATGACAGATCTGTCAAGTTGGCGGCACCAATAAAACCACAAATTTTAAGACCTATTCCAATATTTAGAGCTGAATTTAGGTCAAACAAATATCATATTCCCATATATTGTTCTCCCATTGCTCCCTAAAATTAGGTTGTTAATAGCCTTGGTGTTGAAAGTAATAATTAAAAATATAATTAAATATGAAGTGATGCTCAATTATAGATATTATCAAAGTTCTATGGGTGATGTTGAATTGCATCAATGCTTGGACGGCCTAAGGTTGTACGATATTGGGGATTGTACTGTGTTTTATTAAACCACAAATGAAGGGATCGGGGCAAAAACATGATAACCCTCATTTATTTAAATGGGATATTTTCACTATTTAAACGTCCATAAAATCTTGAAATCTAGCTATAAAAAATAAGTAAAATATTCATGGATATTAGTTATCATCAAGCTCTTGAATAACTATAAAACAACTTGTAGTGTATGTGTTATGCAACCAGAAATCACTGCTAACATATTTTGTCATCAAATGAGGGTTATAATGTTTTTTCCCCGAACCCCTCATATTATCACCTGTTTGGGCTATCAGCATTTGATTAAGGTTAAGCTATATTAGGATAGAAAGTCTTTAATATCTTTTTGTAATTTTAAAACATTACAAAAAGCAAATCATTTTATAAATTTCCAAATCTCCTGCATCCGTAATTCTGAGTTAAAGAAAGATAAATAAATTAAAATATGGAGTGTTCTGTTTGGTGATGTTCTATACAGTCTCGTACACACTGATTCTGTAATTGCATTCGCTCTTTTAAAAAGTATATTCTACAAATCCTAAAAACAAAGTGCAGGGATTATTCTGACTCGATGTAACACAAATAGAGATAATATTAATAACTCCACATTAAATACATTGAAAACATTTCACAAAGTTAATAAGTGTGGTATATAAATTTAAAGAGCTAAGAATTTTTATTTTTACTAAAGTATAAAACAATTTCTAGTTGTAAACTTTGAAGGAATTAATAAAATATTAGTGAACAGTAAAAAAACTCTATCCTTTATATAAAAAATATACTGTTAAATACATTTTTGAAATTATCAGTAAAATATAAAAGAAAGCTTATATGAATATAAACCATTGTGAAAGAATTAAAAAAGTTCGTGGAATGTTTACCTATCCATTTTCTGTAAAAACAAAGAACAATATTAATTTAGTAAATAAGGTTTCATTACTGTTCTATTGAAAGTAATCAAGTAAAAAAGTAATCATTCAAATAAACGTAAAAAAAGGAAAATATTTGAAATAAAACCTAAAAAAGTTATTTTTGAGCGAACAAAACTAGAAGAAAACGTTTCATCGAAATGAAAGTTTTTTCTAAAAAGTGTTTGAAGTAAAAAAAAACAACAATATTTTATAAAGTTGAAGTTTTGACGCGGCTCTGGATATTTATATTATGGTTTCCTCGCGTATACATTTGAGTAAGAAAACATACATCGGCTCCTCAGGATGTTGTCAGGAAATCGTAAAAATGTCTGACTGTGAAATATTGTTATTAACAAATATTTTGGAAGGCCTGCTCCCAGAAGGGAGAACCAGATTTTATTTCCCCGAAATTGAAATGAGTTGCAATAAAAGGCAATAATAACACATTAATTTTTTGTGCCTCAGGAGGAAATTATATAATACTTTCCTAAAAACGTTAATTCTAGTTCCGATAAGAAATTTACACATTTCCTCAAAATACTGAAAACTTGCATTTTTTCCCTTTATATAAAAATAAAATAAATTAATATGTTGAACATCTACTTTTCCCTTTTTCTCCAACTACCTCCTCTTCTTGTACCCCCAACACCACAATATAGATACAGTAATAGTTAATAGTTAGAGTCCCATTTTGGTGGCCGCATGGTCTAAGGCGCTACTCTTGCAATGGAATAGACTGCCAAATACGGGGAGATTGTGGTTCAATTCTGGTCAGGTGTACTGAGGGTGGTTTTCCCTAAATGATTTTCCACACTCCCTCCACACAAATGTGGTACACTTCCTCTAAATTCAACCTTGCTAATCTCTACCACATTGGTGTAGTTAGTGGGACTGTAGTTCTTCGTATCTTCTCCTACGGTCAGCTCTGAATCCCCAGTAGATCATTATACGGTTCAACACCATTCAAATAGCGACTCGAACATAATTTATCTCGTTTGTAAACTAGTTTCGAGGCTTGGTGCATCTAAGAATTTAGTATTTGTGTGGAGCTTAATTTTTACTGAACTAATAAAATTCCTAGAACTGTGAGCGGTCGTTTGTGTTAAATGACTCTGTCCTGTACAAAGTAAATATTTTAAATTATGTAGAGACTTAAAAAAAAATCCTGTTAGTGCTAAAAATATCTTAAATTGACTAAACTATGCAAATAATGTCTTAAAGCATCCTATCAATATTATATACAAATTAAAATATTGTAGCCATACTTTTATTAAAATAATGTAGTCTTTAGAAAGTAAAACAATATTTTTTTGGTAGTTACCGTTGATAACGTTTTAATTTATTACTTATTCTATTTTATAGGGCTTTATATATTCTATTAAAAGTAACAGCCACATATCACATAGCTGAATGTAAGAATATGTGAAAGTAGATCTAGTAGATTAGATAAGGCCTATCGGACTGTATGCACTCCTCACTTCTTCTCCTTTAATTTTCTCTTAGTTCGCATTCGGGCAATGATAACGTATCTGTATAGTAAAGAACTACAGACAAAATCTGTAACTGACCTGGTTTCCTGACCCACGAGTAAGAGGTGTTTAATCTCGTTTTATTTGTGTCTGTCATGTTCCCGCGGTATACAGGCTGTGTGTAAGTCCAATAATCACCGTGAGAGTGCTCTTGTCGAGTGATGGCACTTCAATCAAGTCCGGTACGGCTCTCGGTAAACATGCCAATACAATTCGTGTGACGTAGTGTGCGATACCATCTCCCTGTCTCTCTTCTGATTGAGAAATTACATCTAGTAGACGAGACTACAGTAACAATTACAATAATGATATACGTGAGAGGAATGATAATATGATAGCACCACCAATCATCACGTGTGTAGGATACCCCACCTCAGTTATTATCTCGCTTCTTAGCTTAGTTAAGGGTTCCGGTTAAGGCTATACAAATAAAATTTGTTAAATTGTGGCTATCCTTACTAGAGTGATGAATTTATCATTGGGGCACTGATTACTGATTTCAAAAATTAAGTTACTTCAGTTTTTTTACGTCTTGTCTATAGGTTTAATCAGTAGGTTTAGTAAGGTGAACGTTAAATACCTCCAATAATTTTTATTATATTGAATTAAAGGATTATTAAAGGTAAATTGGATATAGAAGTTATGGCTATTTGTCTAGTATTATGTTACCCCTGCTTGGCAAAAAAAGCAGGGGTAGCAATTATTGTTAGTTTTGCAGAGGTATTTATTATATTCTAATAAAATTTTAATTGAATAATTAAGTGAGTGGTTGTTTCGTTATGGTTTTGTGGATTCCACAAAAGTATAGCGAGTTTCAAAATATTAGTTTTAATCCATTCATTTAATACAAGGGCTATTCAGCCCCTTAATCTATAGACAGAGAAGCTAGTGGAAATGTGCCCGCATTAGCGTGGATAGGGGTGGAAACTATTAAAAACCCTAATGGGAAACTTCTTAGAATACGTAACCATAAGTTAGGGTATTTAAGATATCTCACACTAGAGGAAAAATAGTAACAATAAAAATGTATATATTTAAAATCGTGCGTATTTTATTTATAAACTGATAAGGTTGGTCACAATGACAGTGTTCCTGGCAGCCCGGTTGGATCAGGTTTTGATAATGTTTTGCTACAATGGTTGCTTCGTACACATGTTGGTGCAGGCTATCAATATTATGTGCCGTCACTAAGATCACTAGCTGTCAGATAATGCAGCCATATTCGACTCGATAGGGCTTTATCGTGCCAATAATACAATGACAACCATACGAATACGCATTTCATGATGGATTAAATAGATACGCTATTATATTAATTGTTAATTATACTCTTATAGCCACATCTAAATATCATATTCTTTAAATTGAAGATTGATTGCTGGACATGGGGATAGAAATTAATGCCTTTGACTTAGTACGCAAATGCTCTAATCACTGAGCTATCCAGGAATCGTCCCATGTCCAGTGTCATTATTCAATTTAAATAATATGCTAAAGTAGGATTTGGATAATTCACATTGGCTAATTCAAATAATTGGCTAACTCGAACTCACCATGTTTCTCCATAAAATACACATTTAAATCAATGGGAAAAAATAACATATAATTCAAATTTCAGAAGGAAGTATTTGGATAATTTGAAGCCAATTGTTAATTTTTTTGAGTTTGTACTTATTTCAAACTTAACTTAACGATCTTTATTAGACCACCCAATATACCGATAATGTCAACTATAGTTACTGACGCATAATAAAAGAGAATATTCAATGAATCAAAACCAGACGTAAAAGATTAAAATTTTAGTGCAATCAGTGAACTTGAAGAGTTTGTTTATTGGGTCAAGATAAGCAAAATACAACAAAGATCATTAAATGGTTTTCAACGTAATGTCATTTAAGTACAAAAACTGATTAAAGTCTGCAAATTTCTTACGTTAATTTTTCCAAATTTGTATAGTTTGTGTTTATAGTCTTGTTTTTTCATGTATGAACAGTACATATTGTGTATATGTGTTTTATATAGCATATATAAATAGTGTATTTATTTGTAGCATATTTTTTAGGTTATTGATTTATTGTATACCAGCTGCCTACATACTCATAAAAACGGTTAATTCTAATTTTGTACATTTCGAATCGAATTATTTTAGTTATACTTTGGACTTCGTTCGTATTTATATGTGGCTAACAATCTGAGAATTATATTTTATTATTATTATTATTTGTTTTTAATATTTTCAATTATAAAATTTCTTGCAAATTTGCCCTTGATCATGTAGGTGTTCATATCCCTTCTCGGGCTTCTCTTAATTCAAAATTATTTTTTATCAATAGCTCTTATAAGGTAAGCCCTATATGTCGTTGTATCCATAGCACCAATTCTAGATTTGTCGAATTCGACTTCTATCACAAAAGGAAAGCTAAACTCAGAGAGTTATTTAAGGAAATCCCATATCAATAATTCATTCATGTATAGATTCTGCTTATAATATTTAAATTTACAATATTCTGATCTATTTTTTGCATATTGTTACTGCTTTTAACCACCCTTTAGCTATTTGTTATTGATGCTATTTTTTATTCTTATCATTATTAATTAATACTTTTTTCGTTACTATTCATTAGTATATACCACTTTTTAGCCATTTTTGTTTATAATATTTTCTCGTGTAAATATATATATTTGTATGGTACTTGTGTACTTTTCAGTGCTGGCCTGTTATAGGTCCTACGACTGTTGGCCAGAACTATAATAAAGGAAATTGAAATTATTATTACTGTTAGCACCGTGTATTATTACCCGTTCGGGTTATATGTACTTAAGCTGATGTGTAATGGTAGGGTGATTGTGAGATGAAATGGAGGACCTACAGCTTTAACGTGGGATCCGAACCACGGTGGAGGCCTGGCACTCCACACATTCACAAGTTGTGATTAATACACGTCTTGTCAAAGGTGAAAGAAAGATTTGGCAATCAGATAAATCTCTGTGCCAGGACCGAGGATTGAACCCCGGACCCCGGACCCCCAGTACAGAGACAAATATAATTTAATTAATATTAGCACCGCGTCTTACTACCCGTTCGGGTTATACGCAGACAAATATAATTGTTTGGCTATTTAATCCATCATGATATAGTGAAACATTTGTTTTGTGTACTCTGAGTTTTACATCACTTGACAAAAGGCAAGCTGTAACACCTTACTGACCAGCTAGTATCATGCATTTCCCTACTTACTGTTTTAATAAGCTCCACCTAACATATTTACTACTATTTAAAGATTTTCCTAAATTTTTGAAACCTACCAAAATATATGTTGTTCGCAATAGTCTCTTTATTGTCATCTTCCACCTTAAGTATTAAAAACATGTTATAACATTTGATAGTTTATATCAAAGTATTTGAAAAAAATGATAAAAACAAAAATCGCTTTAAGGTTCTATATAAAGAGAAAATTTGTCAATACGTTTTCTATTAATCATCGCATATTTATTAATATAGCTTAACCTACACCTTCACCTACTATAGTTGTGGTTGCGATGCCACACACTCATTAATCAAGGACACATGTGCTATAGGATTATATTAAAATGGAGCTCAGCTCCGCTCACCTCAAGCGGTTAGTGTATTTACTAAGTGTATTGGAACCGCCCGTTTATAGCGTATTAATGAACGGTTGTCCGAGTCGCCATGATGGGTGTAACCTAGATAGCTTGCTAGACAGTTGAAAGGCTAGGGGTGAGAACCGGATATGTGGGGAAAACATAGTTTACACGAGAAGAAAAAACATGCTTTAAGATATATAACGATATGCAGAAGAAACTAATCAAACAAACAATGTCATAAATAATGACTCGAATTTTATTAGAAAATATTACATTTATAAAATTTTAACTGGTAATTCAAATTTTAATCTAAGACGCACCAACAACAAAACAATATTCATATATAAATACACATTTATCTACATATTTCTAGTGTAGACATAAATTATATCAATTACATCCTGTCTATAAAATATAAAACTTATCGAATGATTATTTTGCACAACGAATACTATTGTAACGGTTCATTATATACAATACTTTCAATATAAAATAGTAGATTGTGAAGAAGAACTAGATAGCCACACAATGCAAAGAAAGATGTATTATAAAATTGTGTGATGCTATCACCAAATCAATCAGAGTTGCTTCCAAGGCTATACAGATTGTTCTATTCGTGATTATGTCATGTTAAGCTGGATTTACACTATGCGTGATTCGTCATTCGTGTTCGTGGCGATTCTCCGAGGGAGCGGTTTTTTCGCAGAGATCAAAGGAAGCGAACCATTCGTGATGCATGAGTGAACGAACAGCGTAGGGTTTACAATATGTACCTAGGTTCGTGATTTATTCATCGAAGGAGACAAAGCAAGCGAGGGGTCGAAGCTAGCAATGGAATTTGCTTCAGGTTTGATCTTCGATTGTGGGCTGTACAGCTTCGAGTACTTCATATTGAAATAGCAAGAAAAACGGTCTAACCATAAGGTTGAGTTAATAATGAGCTCTGTGGGAGAAAAGGTATTGTATTGAAATAGCATGGTAACTATACCAAGTATATTATTATTATTATTATTATTATTATTATTATTATTATTATTATTATTATTATTATTATTATTAGGACCACGTCTTACTACCCATCCGGGTTGTACGCACTTAGGCTAATGTGTAATGGTAGGGTGATTGTGAGATGAAATTGAGGACCTACAGTTTAACGTGGGATCCGAACCACGGTGGAGGCCTGGCACTCCTCGCATTCACAAGTTGTGATTAATACACGTCTTGTCCCCAAGTATAATAAACACTGCACTTGAAGTGGCCACACCATCGTCACTTCTCGATTCCTCAGACATCGTAGCCCCTCAAATCCTCAACAAATAAACATACTTCTTCTAACTAACGTCACTCGTGATAAACTGAAGTTCAAGGTTTCTGGCGTGAGCCGGCACCACGAACCACAAAGCGGCGAATTACGGATTATCAGCGCATAGTCACCCCAGTTCGAGCAAATAGACGAATGACGAATTCACAACGAACTGTCGATGACACGAATTACGCATCGAAAACCACGCATAGTCTAAGCGCGGCCTTAGAGACACACAACCGGTTTTGGAAATCACTTGCCATATTTTTGTTTAGAGGAAAATGTCTAAAACAAATTTTCACAAAAATTGACATTTGACCGGTTCATCTACAATAAACTTAGCTTTCCTTGATGGTATGGTTGTGTGCAAACGTTTATTCACACTTAAGTATAAAAGTGCGCACAATATTGTTTTGAAACTAACTCATATTTATTTGATTCTAAACTCCATCTTGGTTCATTTATTGATTTAATGATTACTACCTTGCTTTGATTCTGGATTTCCCGGTGTGAATACCGTCATGCTTTAATTTCTTATAATAAGCTACTCTTTTCAGAATTTCCCCTCATAGCTCACTTCGGTGGCCGCAAGGTCTAAGGCGCTACTCTCTCAATAGACTGGCTGCCAATGACGGGGATATTGGGGTTCAATCCCGGTTGGTAACACTGACGGTGGTTTTTCCTAAACAGTTTTTCACTCTCCTACCACGCAGATTCGGGTGGACTTCCTCTAAATTGAACCTTCCTCATCCCTGAAAAGTTAAAGGAATTAGTACATAGGTGTATAAACCGAACGGGTAGTAAGACGCGGTGTTAAGAAGAATTTCCCCTCATAAAATTTTTGATAGCCTTTGTTGTCAAAATACAATAATGGTTAAAATTTATTACTACAAAATACAAACCCTAGAAAGTGTGAGACAATTAATTAGAAAGAGCCAAAAACTGATCAAATTCCACCCAAATCCATGATGTGTTCCATTCCAAGGGGATAAATCAAAGTTGAGAATCTTCTTCTTGTTATAGTTCGTTAAACCGAACTGAATGTTAGCACAAAGTGAACTAGACTGTCTGTATGGGGTATACTGTCACAAAGCCGTATAGGAGCCTTTTAGACATTATAACATACAAACATAGAGCCGCCAATATTGACAATAATTTCATTTGTTTATCTTAGATCCGTAAAAACTAAATTCATCTGTCAATGACAGCTGTATAACAAATCGCTTGGTGTGATATTAATGATAAATACATTTCGTGTGGACTTGTGGCCATACCCATACCCGTTCTCATATCTAGAGAAAGTAGACTAATGTTATCGTGAAAATAATTGATTTCGAGATAGTGACGAATCTTTAAGTTTTATGTAAACCCGAAACCAAAAGAGTGGATTCTACCATTCAGCCTTTCACCAAATCCCCACGTCTCTCTGTCTATCTTTCTGTCTGTTTTATCCTGGCCACGAATCAGAAACGGATTGATCGATTTTTGTTTGGACTTGACTCTAGCCCTCAAAATTAAGTGTAGCTTACTAAGGAGTGATTTTTTTTAATTCCAAAATTTTAGAAAATAGTGGTAACGATTTTGTTTAAAATGTATATTGAGGATTTGCTTGACATTAAAAATAACACTTTACATTTATTTTTGGGGTAATAATTGGTTTATGAGTAGTTAAATGATGACTTATTTTCAAAAAATTTAAAATATTTTAGAAATTGCTCTAATTATATTGTTTCCAATGGGTATCTTGGGAGTGACAAATAGCACTGTATATTTGTTTTTGGGTAAAAATTAGTTTAAGGGTAAACTTAATATTGAAAGCCTTGTTTAAATTTGAATATTGCAAAAAATTGTGATTTGGTTTATAATGGGTATCTGTTAAGTTTTTTTTACTTTATAAATAACTAAATATTTGTTTTTCTTAAATAAACATTTTTATAGTAGACCTTGTTAATTGATGATATATTTTTGTATTATTTGAGTTGTTTTATAAAATAATCCTAATGATTTTGTTCAAAATTAATCTCGGGGGAAGATGTCACATTATCAATAATTTTTTTAGATAAATTAATATAAGGATAGTTTACTTACGACAAATTACTGAAAATTTGAAATTATTTAAAATTGGCTTTGAATATTGAGTTTAAAATGAGTATCTGGAAATACTTTTTCATAATAAATAATAATACTTTTTATCTTTACAAGCTACTTATAATTTTAGGGTAGCTTACGGATGATTATTTTTGAAAATTCTACAATTTGTTTTAAAATGTATATATGAAGAGTGTATATTGTGTCTAACAAGATGATGAGTTGATTTAAGGAGGAAAATTATTTAACGATAGTTAACTGAAAACATATTTAGGAAAACTATCTTCAAAATGAGAAATTTAATATCATTGTGTCATACCATTTATTTCCCATGCAAATACAAATTAAAAATGAACCCAACTCTATTTATCAGAGTTTAAATATTATTTTAAATTTCATATGTCGATGTACTGGACATTTGTAAAGATACTTTTTATAATAACTTTATTTGATTTAATTTATTTTGTATTAGAAATGCTTTTAATATTCACAAATGAACAGAGTAGTCTACGGTTCAATAACATATATATTATACTTTTTTTAATGTATAAAAATGTCTAACAGTATAATGAAATAAGAACTCGCTAATGATTGTCAGCTGACTGTTCCACAATTCCATCCCAAACGAGAAGGTTTAACTTCCAACATTTGACATCGGACAACCCTCTCCATCATCCCTGGCTCACCTCGGGCGGAAACCAACAGATAAAAAAACGGGACAGGGGAGGGAGGACGAAATTAACAAAATGTATTTTAAACACTGTGACAGTTCATCGTGAAATGTCAACGAACCAATTTTTTTGTTTGAGCAGATTGAGTTCTACGTATTATCATAGTCTAGTTAGAGCCGGAGGAATTTTCAAGGGTTTTTGGTATGCAGTCAATCCAGTGACACTCGCCTACATGAAAGAACTTAAGTGGGGTGCTAGGCTTGAAGAAAATTGAATTATTGGCGTACTAGAAACAAAATATTGCTATATAAAAACATTGTATTGGAGTTTAGCTGGTGGTAATCACTTTTTTTTCCTAGATTATACAATAATTTATTCAGATATTTTGTACTTATGTATTACCTTTAGCTCCTGTTGCTGTACGAAACTTTCTCATATTTTATAACATCCTTAGTGTACCTGTATAGAGAGCTATGAATCTCAGGTTCAATTCCAGATCCGGGCAAAAATTGTATATTAAAATGAAATTGAGGTTTCATCTCTTAAATTGATGAATTTAAGACCGGGAATGCGTGCTGTGCCTGTTCCAGAGCTAAGTCAGTTTGTAAGTTGTTCTTTGATAAGATCAGTCAGGATAAGAAACTTCACGTTAAGAACTTCCAATAATAATATGTTTTATTTATAAATCTTTAAATTCAAATATTTATTTTTACGTGAATATATTTTAGTACAAATTAAAATACAAATAAGTTAAAAGGTTTTATTTGGAAACCCATTAATATAATACTACTATTTATATAACACAAACAAATATGCACATTAATTGTAATAACATATCAAAAAGCGTTTACAGTGGGGAAATTGTTTTCTTGGTGTCGTAGATTCTAAAACGATTTAAATGTAATATTTATGTAGTACTATTTAAAAACTGAATTTATTGAATAGTTTACTTATTTATTACCGTATTACTGTTTCATGTTATTTTACGCTTCATAATTTAAAACTGTAAATATCTCTATTGACTTAGGCAAGGTTATAAATTTATACATCATGATAAATAGTTCAATGAATTGGTCTTCTTGATATTCGAAACATCAAATCATATCGTCGTATCTCATTTAAGTCTCGAATATAAAGCCAAAATTTGTACCGACTAGGGAATCACTTTCATATCTAATTTTGTGTGCCACAATAGTGATCTCTTATTCTCAATGGATTGGTTAATATAATTTACATATTTTTTAAAACTCAATCCACTTAGTCATTGGTTAGCGTTCAGCTATCATTATATATATATATATATTATATATATATATTATATATATATTATATATATATATATAATATATATAATATATATATAATGATATATATACAATCTACTTAGTAATTTATTAGTGTTCAGCTATCATTATATATATATTATATATATATATAATGATAGCTGAACACTAATCAATGACTAAGTAGATTGTATATATATACTCATATATAAACGGCCTCAATTGGAAGGCATGTTTGTCTAAACATTTTATGTTGTGAGTGGCGAATGACATAACAAATGTTACGAGGTTGTTATGATAATTCGTTAAACAAACAAACTAGAGGGACTTACTAGGAACCAGGCCAGTGGCCCAGTTAAAATGGGAGGTTTTGGAGCCCCTTGCGTCTGACTACAGAAGATCGTAATCTAGGAGGTCAAGCTGCCTGTCACGGGGCCACGCGGGCTAAGTCGTTGGGTTCGCCAATTACCAGTCAGGGCTGCCGCTCGAGCTCAGGGAACCAGGTTTGACGAACGTGCAGGGAACACTTAGCAGTTAGACAGACCATTAGGTAAACCTCATAACTCCTCATTCTGTCACTCGCTTCTCTATATTCATTAAGGTTTTCACTTTAACTGCACTTTTAACATCACTTTTGTAGTAGTCGTAGTAGTTTTAGTAAACTTTTTAAAAGCCAAGTCTAACGTCAATCACGAATCTACATAAGTATTCATCCCCCCTTATTCTAGCCCAAAGACATCCTAACAGATCCATTAGTCCACACGAATAAATACACAAAGAGGGAGGGGAGTGACATATACATATATATACATAAATATATATATATATATATTTGTCCTATAATATTAAGATATCCCACACCACAAGATAGTTTTGATTGCGGAAGAACTAAAATGATTTTTGGACTTAGCTCATTTTAATCTGAAATTAATTGTTCTTGCAAATAGATTAGCATAGTACTTTCTTAATCTAAGGCATTAGGAATATGAAAGTTAATTACCAAACTTAAAGAAGTACGCAACCTATCTCTATCCAGTCCACCTCATTACACACTATCCTTATCTTGAACTGGTTCTATCTAGTCACTCTCATTACGCCCTATCCCTATCTATAGATAGATAGTTCCAGTCCACCTCATTACATTCTACCTCTATCTTGAGCTAGTTCTATCCATTCCATCTCATTACAGCCTATCCCTATCTATATATAGCTATTCTAATCCACCTCATTACACCCTAGATCTATCCAGTTCACCTAATGACACCCTATCCCTATCTTGAGCTAGATCTATCCAGCTCACCTCATTAGACCCTATCCCTATCTTGAGCTAGTTCTATCCATTCTATCTCATTACACACTTAGAGATGTGTGACTGAAAATTTTCCCTATATTTTTTCCGGAAAATTTTCCAAAACGGAAAATTTTCACTTATTGTTTCTGCAGATTGATTTCAACTGATTTAATGGATAACAATAACAGTAATAATAATAACAACAATAATAATAATAATAAATAGTAGTGATAGTAGTAGTAATAGTAGTAGTAAGAAACACCTGCTTCGGTGGCCGCATGGTCCAACATGCCACTCTCGCAATAGACTAGGCTGCCGATGACAGGGAGATCTGGGTTCGATTCGGCTGCACTGAGGAAGGTTTTGTCTAAATGGTTTTCACTTACTTCCACACAAATGCGGGTGCAATTCTTGTAAATTCAAATTTTCTTATCCTTAACACATTAGCGTAATCAGCACATAAGCGTATAAGCCGAATGGATAGTAAGTAAGACGTGGTGCTTAAAAAAAGTAGTAAAGAAACAAATGAATGTAGGCCCGTTATGTTCATAAACCATACCTCCATTTTTTATCATCAACAAGCTAATTAAAATAATTTTAAGGTTGGCCCAATATTTGTCTCTCCCCCTATACTCCGTGCTTCCTGTCCACCCCTCTCCCACTCACGTTCCCCCTTCTCCTTATAACCCACTCGTCTCTTAGCACACTATATTTTGAAGTACAATAGGCCCTAGGTGCCACCTCAACCATTAAAACTCTCCACCGCAAGCCGTCACTGCAGAAAATTTCCCGGAAAATTTTCATCTTAGTACACACCATCCCTATCTAGAGATAGCTAATTCCAGCCCAACTCATTACATACACTCTATCCCTATTTTGAGCTAAATAATCTTTTACAATTCTCTAATGTATATTTTTAAACTTAATATTCTTCAACATTTCTTACTGGATTCCTTAATTTTGGTTTTACAGTTTCCATTGAATATGGTACGATATTGAAGTACCAAATTTTCCGTCTGATCTGGACTACCAAAATGGAATAAAGGGACGTTGATTTCAGCTAAGACTTAGACCTAACTCAACTTTTTCATTAAACTTAAATTAACCTTCAATTTATATATACTATACTCAAAACTTGTGATTGAAGATGTTAACCTTATTTTAACTTGTTGTTTTATATAAGTTTCATATTTTTCATCCTTGTATCAAACTACACTTGTATTGTAATTTTTAAGGTTTTATTAATGAGTTTTTGACCATTTAATTCTGTTAAATGCACTAACTATTGAGTCAATTAAATATTTTAAATCTTATGAAATTTTGTTATGATTTATATTCCAAGAATATAAATAACTGGTCCAGGGTATTTCAGTTGTATAGAATTTTTCATTAGTATTCACATTTATAAAATCTTAAATTTGGAATACAATTTTTCTGATTTTCTTTAATAACAATATCTAAGTCCTAACTTATATTTATTCACTCCTTATTCAAGATTTATTTAGAATGTTTTCTAAAATGTTGACTCTCATTACATGCTATCCCAATCTTGAACTAGTTCTATCTAGTCACCCTCATTATGCCCTATCCCTATCTTGAGCTAGTTATATCCAGTCCAACTCATTACACCCTATCCTTATATTGATCTAGCTCTATCCAGTTCACCTCATTACACCCTATCCATATCTTGAGCTAGTTCTATCCATTTCACCTCATAGCATCGTATCCCTATCTCGAGCAAGTTCCATCCAATCCACCTCATTACACCCTATCCCTAAACAGTAATTTTTCCAAAAATAATAATTGCTCTGCTATTAAAATAAAAGTGCAGGATTAAAATAAGTATTTAGAATATATATCCGATCTAGACCAAAACCTATATGACTTAATTATAGATGGGGTATAATCAGGTGTATCTTAAGTCCAGTTCTCGGTTCATAGCGGGGGTGTTGTGGTTTGCCTAGGTAACGTCATCAAGAGACTCAACTTCCTGATTGACCAATTCTGCTTCATATCCTCTTCTCTCCTTTTACCCACCCCACGTCTTCTACAAGCAAATATCTAAGGATGAAAATTACGTGTGGCTTTGAGCCCAGCCTAAAACTTAATGGCATTCAAATCACGTTTATCAACATCACAGACGACGTACGAAAATGTTTCTATTATGAGTCTTCAACGTGGGTTTTCTACACACAGACATGACTCACAAACTTACTATTATTATTATTATTATTAGCACCGTGTCTTACTACCCGTTCGGGTTATACGCACTTACGCTAATGTGCAATGGTAGGGTGATTGTGAGATGAAATGGAGGACCTACAGTTTAACGTGGAATCCGAACCACGGTAGAGGCCTGGCATTCCTCACATTCACAAGTTGTGATTAATACACATCTTGTCAGAGGTGAAGGAAGGGTTTGGCAATCAGATAAATTTGTGCCGGGACCGAGGATTGAACCCTGGACCCTCAGCACAGAAGTCTGACACCTTACCCCTAGACCACCAGGTCACCCTACAAACTTACTAAAACAATTGAATAAACTTTGGTTAGTTATTAAATAAGAATCGAATAGCCAAAGCTATTATATACGCTTTTAGTGATGATTTACTCCATTTATATATCATATTCTTAAAATTGAAAAATGACACCTGAACATGGGAATCGAACCCGGGACCTTTGGATTAGTACTCCAATGCTCTAACCACTAAGATATCCTAGAATCGTCGCTTGCTCAGGGTCATTCTTCACTCAAATTTTAAGGCGAAGTCTATGATGGACGTGTGGAAATCGTCGGCTACAGATGTGTGATTTTATTACGAACACGAACTATCAGATAAAGCAGCCAACTTAGACTCGGTAATTGGTTTATTGCTGATGACTGCCTTATCTGATAACTCGTTATCTTAATAAATCACACATCTGTAGCCGAAGATTTCCGCACGTCCATCATAGATTTTGCCTTAAAATATGAAAGAAGAATGACCCTAGACATGGGACGATTCATGGATATCTTAGTGGTTAGAGCATTGGCGTACTAATCCAAAGGTCCCGCGTTCGATTCCCGTGTCCAGGTGTCATTTTCAAATTTTCAGAATAGTTATTAAATGCCAATTTTTAAAGTACCTTCCAATAATCAGGTCCTTTTGTATTAATTCTATATTTTGTTAATTTTCTTAGAACCCACATGTATAGGTACGTCGTCTACTATTCTGGTTTATCAGTGATTTGTAGTTGGGGTCCTAGTCCAAGCCATATGCTGATATTGTTTTTCCCTAAATGGTTTCCCTCACTTCCTTCATGCAGATGCATGTGCATTTACTTTAATTTTACCTCTCTAATACTCGCTTTGGTGGCTGAATTGATCCAAGGCATCACTTTCGAAATAGACTAGACCCCCGATAACGGATAGTTTGGGTTTAAATACCTGGTGTACTGAGGGTGGTTTTTCCAAAATGTTTTCCCACTCTCACTCTCAACACAGATATGAGTACAGGTATTCTAAATTCAACTTACTCATCCCTTATAAATTAGCATAATTAGTACATCTGCGTAGTCATATGAGTCATAAGACGCAATGCTAAAAATTCACATTGAAAACGTGTATTATTGATTGTCAATATATAGCAATATAATATATAGGGCTATATAGCTAATGATTTTATTGTAAAACATGATTACTTAGCTACAAAAGAGTTTTTACAAGCTTTGTGTTAATCTGATAAACGTCATTTTTTTTAATCTTTCCTCGATAAAAACATTTCCCATCTAGGTCCTGGTATCGCTGAAAGTGCCCCACTCCAATCCGCAGCAAGTGTCAAAGAAAAGAGAATACTGATACGTATTTACTCTCAATGGTAATAGGGATGAATGAGGATCATTGCGGGGTAGAGGAAGGAAGAGGATATGAGGGGGTAGTTTGCACAAGCTTAAGCCCGTGTGTAAAGTTACTGGCATCACAAATCGTTGATCCCTCCAGTATTAGCGTCACGGCACGTAGCGACTTTGCTGTGAATGCGAGCATTGCTGCGATTCTGTTGAAACATATTTCTGTTATATATGTTGACAGGGGCATTATTTTTTGACACCTCAACTCAGTCGACCTCGCGTCTGTGCCAGGTTTGATTTCCCAGTACGGCTAGGAAATGTATAGTTTTTTGAAACTGAGAAGGGGGGGGCGGAGATGATCCCTTTCACCGGTATGAATTGATGGCCTGGCAATTGCTAAAGCTTTATGAATTCAATCCATATAATGAACCAAATCAATTTGGATATCATGTTAAATAGACGTACTGGTATTAAAACAAAAAGTAACATTATTTGCACTGCGAAATAATACTAGATTAATTACAATTAAATAAGAATGTATAAATAATGATTGTTTTGCTATAAAAATACTATAGAATATTATTAAAAATGTTAACTACTTTCTCAACTATTGAATATGTAAACAATAATCTAAACAAAAAAAGGCAAAAGGCTTCGTAGCCTACTTGTGCAAAAATAAGATTATTAACACATACAATATTATAGTTCTTACTTTATGTTTTGGACTACCTCTTAACACCAATCAGAACTATTTACATATGCGGAGTGAAGAGAAAATAATATAGTTTTAGGAAATGTAGTAGTATTTGAATGAATAGTGAGTAAAAATATATTTAAGATAAAGCACCGTCATACATTTGGTTAGGACTAGAACCCCGAATACTGTGTCATCATCACGACGTCTAAGCCCGCGTGTCTATCGATGCGTTTTTTTAATGTTCACAAGAGAAAGAATCAAATACAGAAAATATTTTGCATTTATATTAAAACCGTAGGTAGGTTTTTAAAGCTAAATATAACAATAGAACTCGCAGGAGATCGGACACAACACAAGTACTATCTTTGTACTCGATTAGGGTGGAACTCGGGTCTTCTAGAACGATGATCAACCTAGTAGACCGTACGGCCACGGGTGCTAGTAGCGCTGTAAGGAGCTATTGTGCTGATATTAGATTAGTCTTGAAGCAAGGAAAACGGTGTTTTAGGCCAATGGATCTAGATCCGACTCCTTGTCTAGCTACATGTTTGTAAACATGCTTGTGATAGGTCTATTTGATGATGTATTAGCGTGTAGAGATGATCAATAAACTACATTAATATATATAATTTGGAAAGCCACCCAAAATATACCTGACCAGTATTCAAATCTTGACATTCTCGGAAATTCAGCCCATTGCGATCTTGTCTCAGTCGGTAACATGTCTTTCTACTGAGCTAAGGATCCCGGGTTCGATACCTATCTTGACCGAAAAATGTATCATTGGTGAAATATGGGTTTCTATTTTTACAGTTATGAATTAATGGCCTGGGGACTGGGTGTTGTGTCTGTTATAGAATTAAGCTAGTTTATAAGTCGTGTGCTGATATAACCATTTTGTTCAGAAAGTGTAATTAATACTTCAAATAAATACATATAAACATAAAATTATTGCTACCTGGGCTCCTGGCTATCGTGGCGGCTGGAAATAATATTTTTTATAAAACTATAATTTTGTCCTGGAGAACTGTGTGAAATCACTACGGTCTGATAATGTCATTGAAGTATTTCAACATTTAATCGAATATCAATCCATTCTCTCTTTGATTCACAATTTAAAATGAGGCTATGTAATCGTATTTTTTAAAAGTGTGATTAGATTATTTAAATTTGATGTTATTTCCCCTCGTAACGAATATGACTAATTAAGTTTTGTCCTTCCCGTGGTTAACATGCAGCGATGCTCGCCGAGATTAAAATCCTATTTCCTCTTTTTAATTATTCGTTCCACTTCCATGAGGTGTACTTTTCAGTGTGCTATTTATTACCAGTCAGCCTGTCATAATAAAACGTTGGCACATTCTTACATTGTATTAAAAACGCTTATGACTATTTAGAAATTCCTATTTTTATTTTGAACTAAATGGAAATTTAAGAACATTTACCTCTACAAAGTTACAATATCATTAAAGCTAAAATGAATTTTACAGGTCTTATAAAAGGTGATCTATAGTTGTGTGGAAGCTTGTTAAATCGTTGTTCCTTCAAAGGCTGAAAAACCAGTTACCACTACGGATATAGTTGCTCAAATTACAATTGGTCAAAATTGAAGTAATATCGTGGTGTGAGGTTTAAATAATTTTGAATAGCCTATAAGTTCATTTAATGGGGATACTAACCCCATTTGCGTGTTTGAAATAACATTATTAATATCACATATGATCATCGATAGCATTTTATTTGATTTCCTTTATTCGTGCTGACCAATAGTCATCATTACAGTGAAAATATAATTACAAATATACTAACGGAGAGTTTACCTAAACTATTGCCCATTCTCTCTATACATATATGCGGGTACAAATCTTCTAAATACTTTCCTTATCATCACTACATCATAAATGCAATTAAATTAGGATATTCTGGATAGGCATTGATACGCAGTGCAACCTCCCCTCCCACAAAAACAGGACAACACAATATCTCCCCCCTCACTACCCCTCTTAATGCCAGTGAAAAGTGTAGTTTACCCCTCTCTTTACGGTATTTTGTATTATAATAGCAGTTCTTAGCTTCAAAACATTAAACCAATCCTTATTTATATAGAGATTTTCTGAAATGAGCCTAGTAAAATATGACAATTTGTTGGAGAAAGACTTGATCTCAGAACTGCGATAATTCAAGAAATAGTTTCAAAATTATCTAATATCAACTTTACATGAATTTGGTTAAGACTATAAAACATTATATCCTATAAGTTTGTTAATCATATATTTACATTATGATAACTTTCCCTTATATCTTCATGTGAACCAATATTTTAAATAACAAACCGTACATTAAATAACTCAATATTTATATACGTCTATATCGCAGCTCAGAATTTTCGTAGGTGGCTCCCTTAAAAGTAAACATAGGCTAGTCTTAAAAAGTTAGTCTAAAATATCAAATTATTTTCGTTCTTTAGCTCATTAGTTCAAAGCTGTATTTGGTAGCCCACCAAACAAAGGATGGTGTGTACTACATAGACATGAAACCACCTTTGATTATGTATTTAACAATACTTCCATGACAAGTTAGATTCTGTACTCAAAGTGAAAGCAGAGAAAGCTTACGTCCTGCAACAGAATTTGTCCTCGACCTAAAAGGTCACAAGTCATACAATATGAATTTGGTAAATTGAAAATAGTATTTAAATGGTTTATACCCCATTGTTAAATGTTTGTGTGTCTTTGTCTCTCTCTACTTTTCAAAAGGGAAACAAGGATGCGTGTCTTGATCTAATGAGGCCTTCGTTGCTTTCATTTATTTGATACAATAATGTGATAGTTAAATGATGATATGTTAATTTTGTTCTGTACTCATTTGGTTTATGGTTTTCTCAGAATCTAATTTTACAAGTGAGCGACGATGTTTTGGAGATGGAGAAGAAGAGAAGGAGTCATAATCGGTGTTGGAGCGCGCCAACCTGAAAGGAGGATGCGAGTTAGAGTGAAGAAGAGTTAGCTGGTGAGACACGAGTTTCCACTCTAGAAATAGTCAGTTGTGGGTGGCATTACAACTTGGGAGGGAGTCCAAGATCTTCAGAATATATAGGCTCAGTGGTGTAAGTTTTGGTATATTTGGTATACTTCTATGGAACTTCTGGCTGAATATTAAAAGGAAAGAAGGCTCCACTGCCCTTTTTAAAACCACTAAGGGGGAATATTTCTCCACGTATCAGTACATAGAGAAGTTCTAGTTCTCTACAATAATCGACAGGAAAGATTTAAAATTTAGCCATTTAAATCAGGCTCCTCCATTTCCTATAAAAGTGCTTATTACTAACAGACAAATAAGTATTGGGTTCTTTTAAGGACCGAAAGACAAGAAGACTGATGGATCTGTGATATCTGCTACTAGCACGTTGGGTGGCTAGCTAACTGTGGCATATGAAACCCTGACCAATAGTTTTGGGGAGATAAACACTATACTGTGAAACGTTTATTGGTTTTGAGGCAAGTTTTTAAGGAATTCATGTGGTAAATCAAAAGGCCTACGCCATATCTTTTCACCAGGGAGAGTCAAGCTCCAATAAACACGTGGATGATTTTTCACTGGAGTTGTATGGCTGGGATGTACTATTTGTACGTATATTTTTTATGGGAGTACGTGAACGTGTCGATCTTTGCCTTGGATATCTCATTTTCCATCAAGCCAAGCCAGGGGTCTGAAACTGATTATGGTTATTATCTGACTGTACTCTAAATCTGAAAAAAGGCTGAATATATTAACAGGATATGGTAGAGGGGGATACTAACCATCCAGGGGTAAGTTTAGTGGTTATAGGGGGCATAAAAGGTAACCCCGATCACGGGTTACTACGTCGGTTCCACGTTGGAAGGGACAGAAAACAAAATAAATGGTAGCTCAAACCGCTTTCTATCCAGACAGGGGCCCAGTGGTTCCGGGACGGCTTCCTAAGTCAAGTAAAAGATTCACCCTTCCCAACATCTTGTGTGATGGGGAGAACCACTCCGAAAAGAACAGGGATATCTGAGCCAAGCCTTGCAAGATGGTGTAAGCCCTGTATGTCCACAGTGTGCATCAGAGTATGTTTATGGCACACTCCAAATGATTTTTCCGACACTCGTGGTCCAGTATTGGTCCTACAAGCTAGAAAAATAATGTCTGGCTATGGTCTTGACTAACAGGAAGCCAAATAACTTCGAAGGAAAGCTTCTAGTGATATATTTCCCATATAGAGTCCATCACATGGATACTTTTCCAATGAAAACGGCATGGGATGACCTGCAAAATACAGATATTCCCCAACTTCTTTGTATCTCTGACAATCAGTGAGCCTACGTGAAGGCTTTACGCTCTAACAGTGCTGTAAAGACTTGGCATTAAAACAGAGTAGTACAAATCTCCTGGTTTTGGGGTAACAACTGCTTCTAGTTCAACCGTAAGAGGAAGGATTGCTGTGCTAATCCAAGGTTCGGGTTCTGTGGCAGTGATAATGAGAGAATCAGGTGCCAGGAGTAGAGGAAATCATCCTCAGCAATGTTTGCAGTTCTCAGGAGATCACTATTCATCTAGGTGGGGCTGCTTGACTAATAAAGTAAATGGTAGGTACTTCGAGAGACAGCTGAGTTAATCGGAGTTGTGGTTGACCACCACCAGATGGATGATTATTAATGTGTAAAGGAGCATCAACGTACTCTAAGCATGGAAGAAAAACATGAGAGGCCAAACCCAATTCGGTTATTTAGATCCCAGATTAGGTAGATGAACGCTACTAAATGCCTTTCTCTGGTGCTGGATACTAGTCTAAACTGGCAACTACACTTGACAGAAATACTGAATAAAAGGAAACAGAGACTGTGTATCCTAGACCCAATCTTGAACAGACCTAGTTCCCTGTCCATAAGAAATGGTCTAACGCTGTACAAGCATTTGCTCAGGCCAATTATTAATTGCTCGTGTCCCACAAGAGTCTTCTTGGTGCCCATGGACAAGATGCAAGTGTTTCAGAACCTATGTTTTAGAGTCACCGTGAACATACTACGTTCCCAATGTAGTTCTGTACCAAGACTAGGGGATGCTGCTGATCAAGGGACACTTCTGGAAGTTTTCTTAGTCCATTTACGATTAGGAACAGAGTCTCAATGATCTTATAATCCCAGGGTTTTTAAACTATGTTTTGATTAGAATCACACATTAATTTAATTAGATATATCTCACCAAGAATTCACGTAGCTTATAACTAATAGGATCATAATTTACACAATTACACATCTACACTTATTTGGGGTGAACAAACAAAGTGCAATAGGCTTGTCTCAACGAAAAAAATTTTCACAATATTTAAAACCTCTTAAATCGTTAATGAAACTATTACGATAAATTAACACGTTTTGTTCGGAAACAAAACGTTAACATAGTGTCAAAACATCACCGTTTTGTAGGGCTACGTTATTTTAACTTCGCCAAGAACTTTGATAATTTTTGAAGTTAACATAAAATTGAAATGTAAATAATAGTAAACAATTGAAACATAGTACATTGATCATCCTTTTGCCAACACTATCTAAAGTTAATAAAATTATTGAAAATTACAAATTAGTGCAGACTTCAACGTTGATAAAAAGATAAAATATTACATTGAAAATGTTACAGGTCTTCTTCCCCTTGTGTCAAATAGTGGCATAATATTTGTGTTCAGACAAGGCAGATGCAAAACATATTTTTGGTTGATTGTATTATTTTGTCTAATAGCCTACTTTTCGATCTTTGATGTTGTGTAAAGATTAATTGTTGTAATAATAATATTTAGCAGTCTTACTACCCGTTCGGGTTATACGCTTAAGTACTAATTACGCTAATAAATTAGGAATTGGGAGGGTCGAATTTAGAGGAAGTGAACCCGCATTTGAGTGGAGGGAGAGTGGAAAACTATTTAGAACCCCCCC
>CABFWB010002031.1:8494-75827 GCA_902151455.1 Timema bartmani | reverse complement strand
CGGTGGTCGAGCTCGAGATTCGAACCTCGATCTCGCCGTCCTCGGTGGTCGAGCTCAACACGACTAGCGCGTTAGCCAACTACGCCACCGAGGCGGGTATTAATTGTTGTAGAATGTATGGTATGATCAATTGACTACGATTCAATATATGTTTCACGACTCTTATAAGTGTAGAAGATTATATGTTTAGCAAGTACTATGTAATTAAAAGTTGGTCAGAGGGTTGGATTTTCAGAGAGAAGGAATTTATTTTCAAAATTTGATAATATACCTTCTGGGCTAGCTCAACTCATAAGCATCTGTGGTTTGTAGCCATCGGGAGATATAGAGTGAGGGTGGTATTCCTGTCAGAACTTGTTACAAAGCATGGAGAGAATCCTTTCTACAGTGATGAGGTGTGGGGTGAAAGAAAGTGGCAGCAGCAGGAGGATCGTGAATAATGTGGAAGGATAGGCCAGAGAAATTTTAGAGTGGGGAAGGTTTTGCACCGGCACTAGATAATTCTAAAGATGCTGACTATATGTACAAATAAAACAAACATAATAGGAGAACACTTGAAAGAAGAATTTAGAAATACATGTTGATATATGAGTTAAATGAAACAAGTAAACAAGCTAATACATAAAGCAACATCAGATCACAATACAATATTTCCTAAAATGGAGACGGGAGAGGGGACAGAAAAACCCTTTCCAAGGATAACAAAGGATTAGAGTACTAGGGGGTGGGAACCTCCACTCCAGTGACCAGCTCAATTTGCAACGTAATTTAGTCATCGAATCTAACCAAGGTTGACGAACAAAATAGTTAATCCTGCACATAATGTCTAGAAATATCGGTAGCCATTATAGTCAATGAATGCCTATTTTCTAAATACTTAAGACTTGTCTTCCTTCTAAGCCTGAGAAAACAAGGAGAAATATTTTGATGTTATACAAACGCTATACTGCCTTAAAAAATTGATTCTTCTTTATAATAGCTGTTTTGATAGCTGCTATCTTGAAGGGTATAAGGGTATAAGAGTATATGCAGCTAAATAAAATCTAATTTTTTTTTTACTTAGACTTTTATTTAATTCATGTCATATGTTAGTAATTTCCACTAGATTAACTTAATAGATTATTTTTTAGTAAGATATTGCTGTATTTTCAATCTTTCTCTATGTTAAGTTTAAAATGTCCATTTAATTCTGGAGTCAACCAATATCACGTGGTACTAGTGGAAAGTTTTGACAAGAGGTCACTGTGCGGATCTAACACCACTCCCCCGACTCTTTATTCACTTCCATTATCTTCATGTGACAGGACTCTATCACTACAACAATCTGGAGCTTTTTTATACGACGTTTTTTAATTTCAGTTATGCTGACTATGATTATAAGGAAAATACAAATGGGGAATCTAAATTAATCACGAGAAATGGCCATGTAAGGTCAAAGAAAACAAAACATTTTTAATGACGTCAAAAGGGACGGACTTCTAAAAGCTGATGCAGCCAACAGCCTTTACTAGCGATTGATGGCTTTTGAATTTAGTGTTTGAAATACAAAGATAGGTTAATGTTTTGAAAGTTGTTTAAAATTCTCCGTTACAAAGCTGTGTTTTTATTGATCAACCACCCGTCAAAGTGGATGTATGTATGTATGTATGCATGTATGCAGGTATGCATGTATGCAGGTATGCATGTATGCAGGTATGCATGTATGCAGGTATGCATGTATGCATGTATGCAGGTATGCATGTATGCAGGTATGCATGTATGCAGGTATGCATGTATGCATGTATGCATGTATGCAGGTATGCAGGTATGCATGTATGCAGGTAGGCAGGTAGGCAGGCATGTATGCAGGTAGGCAGGTAGGTAGGCAGGTAGGCAGGTATGCATGCATGCATGTATGCATGTATGCAGGTAGGCAGGTATGCAGGCATGCATGTATGCAGGCATGCATGTATGCAGGTAGGCAGGTAGGCAGGTATGCATGTATGCAGGTAGGCAGGTATGCAGGTAGGCAGGCATGCAGGTAGGCAGGTAGGCAGGTATGCAGGTAGGCAGGTATGCAGGCATGCAGGTAGGCAGGTAGGCAGGTATGCAGGCATGCAGGTAGGCAAGTAGGCAGGTAGGCAGGTAGGCAGGCATGCATGTATGCAGGCAGGCAGGTAGGCAGGTAGGCAGGCATGCATGTATGCAGGCAGGCATGCAGGTAGGCAGGTAGGCAGGTAGGCAGGTATGCAGGCAGGCATGTATGCAGGTAGGCAGGCAGGCATGTATGCAGGCAGGCATGTATGCAGGTATGCAGTTAGGCAGGTAGGCAGGTATGCATGTATGCATGTATGCATGTATGCAGATAGGCAGGTATGCAGGTAGGCAGGCAGGCAGGTATGCAGGTATGCAGGTATGCAGGTATGCAGGTATGCATGCATGCAGGTATGCAGGTAGGCAGGTAGGCAGGTAGGCAGGTANGGTAGGTAGGTAGGTAGGTAGGTAGGTAGGTAGGTAGGTAGGTAGGTAGGTAGGTAGGTAGGTAGGTAGGTAGGTAGGTAGGTAGGTAGGTAGGTAGGTAGGTAGGTAGGTAGGTAGGTAGGTAGGTAGGTAGGTAGGTAGGTAGGTAGGTAGGTAGGTAGGTAGGTAGGTAGGTAGGTAGGTAGGTAGGTAGGTAGGTAGGTAGGTAGGTAGGTAGGTAGGTAGGTAGGTAGGTAGGTAGGTAGGTAGGTAGGTAGGTAGGTAGGTAGGTAGGTAGGTAGGTAGGTAGGTAGGTAGGTAGGTAGGTAGGTAGGTAGGTAGGTAGGTAGGTAGGTAGGTAGGTAGGTAGGTAGGTAGGTAGGTGTATATAGTGTGTGTGTGTGTTTTAAATTTCGCAAACAAAAGGGGGGCAGCCTTGAGTTAGTCATTTTAATCCGTTAACATGTTATTTGCACTTAAAATTCGAAGAGTAACTATAATAGAAATCCCAACCGGTATTCTAAAGAGAAATTGCATATTATAAAATTGTAATCTATCTTTATAGTTTTTGTTGTTGTTTCGTATTAAAATCCATACATTAAATAAACTCTAATTCTGTCTGTACGTTCGAATCTGTTTGTTTGTTTCCAGTAAACTCAAATGTACTCATCGTATCGAGATGGGACTGCTTCTGTTGTACTCCTTTTATTTAAGAACTAGCTTTGGCCCGCAGTCTCACACAAGTTAATGTCAGTTTTAAAAATATGTTCATTAAAACAATAACGTTTCTATTCCCAAAGGTTTTAATTTTTCTTCATAGAATAAATCCGAAAAGGTATCAGGTAAAAATTATAATTATGAAAACTTTGAAGAAGTTGATCGAAGATGTATCTTTAAGATTAAAAAAGTCAATGTAGTCTTAATTATTTCGGTCTTAAGATTGGAAACAAAGAATATTTGTATTAATTGAAGGAAATAAAGTAACAAATTTTAAGGCAAGATCTCTTTGTAAAGGATGGTTTTATGATCAGGAACGAGTGTTTATATTGCTGCTAGAGTTATCACAGGAACACACTACATGCAGTTGTCCATGAGAGAAACATTTTCCGTCGAGATCAACGCCTGCCACATTCAGGGTTTGTCCTTGAGCTGTGTTTATCGTCGTAGCATTACAAACCTTGTTAGGAAATTGCATGCATTTAAACTGGAAGGCTAGGCTTGATGGAATAGTTGATATTCTTGGTATAAAGACCCATTTCCTTAGTGCAACCGGTCATGACTCATGACAGTTGCCTCTATGATAATGTGTTGCAGACTGTTTAAATGTCGCATTCGTTCTTCTTTCCCCTTTTAACAAAGTATCGGCTACACCCGACTAAGCTCCTGAAATATCAACCCATCCTTAAAGCCTAAGTTTAGCCAAGAATAAACTAATTATAAAAGAAAGTTCTTTACCTTCGGGTGCATCTTGAAAACACTTTTTCAACTAGATTTCGTACATTCTACAATACTTATGTATATACTTATGCATGTTTGTTGTGTGTTCAGAGAAACTTGTTTATGTTAAAATTTGTAACAGAAATGGCATGTCGTTATCGTCCTTCTCAAATACTATTTTATAATATAAATCAGTACAAATTGCCGGGTGGAAAAATACCCAAGCACTTCGCAGTCTTATCCTAAATATACCTTATTATTTGGTTCAGTTAACTCTTGCCTGCGATAAAAATATTTTCATTGAAATCCAAACTGTATAGTGATTGGTATGATATGATTTTATTTTTTAATATCTTCCAACATGCTTTGCCTGTGGGTGAACCAAGAGGCGAGAGGATTTGTCATGTGACACATATTAAGATGATGGAGGACAACTATCTGAGTTAGGAAGAAGAATAGCACAAAGTGGTTTTTACTAAACTACAGTTCCAGTGTTAGTAATCACTTAATAGTCCCAATGTTTTGCAAACTAATTAGTAGGATGAATGAGCTACGTCGTTAACGATACTGAAGTTTTCAAAAGAAGTTGGATCTTTGACGACATGAAGCCACATTCTCAAACAATAACACAATGTGTTATTCAGGTGTGTCGTATGTCTCAAGCTGAGGATATAACGCTTAATAAATTCAGGGGGGTTCCTCAACAGGAACGCCTGGCTTTCGGCACTGGTTTTTCTTAATTTTCCAAGCATCATATGAATAACCTCAAATAACTTCATTGTAAGCGTCTTCGCAAAGAGATCTTGAGCGCACAATTTGAAAAAGGTTGTTAATGGTGTGTCACATGTGTTGCTAGTGACGTCAGTGACATCACTTGTTTTAACAAATACACATTGTCCAATTTATAAATGGACAGCTAAATACCCAACATCGTGAATAATCTCAACTAAAATTGTTCACTCTCATTGGTCAAGCTAATACTCAACCTTACTTGATCACTCCCATTATTGATTTACTTACATACTTACGTAATGGATTTGATGAAACTGCACAGCTCCACATTAATTTGGCAATCGAATACTCTCAACAGGACGGGGCTAGGTGGGACCACCCAACGAGTGTCTATCTCCAACCCTCAAGAACGGATCGTGTCCCAGAGCCCTTCACCACCGTTATGACGTTTACGGTATTTTTAATATCTGTCATACCCGTCAACGTAGCTCTTTATCGTCGAATCTATATCAATGGGTTTGATATTTTTCTTGAAGCCATAACAGTAGATATACTTGCGGCAGTTCTTACTTTTTTCACTACACAGTGTGCATAAAACACTTGTATTGTCTTATTGTCTTTAAGTCACTATTCAACTCCTTGAACATATAGATAGTTTATAAGCAACCTGTTATATACTGGCCTAGAAACAAGTGTATATATAATTTTGTTCCTACATTCTATAATTCCTTCAGCATAGAAGGTAAAAAATCATAATTGCAAGTTCTGAAATTCAAATTGTCATTTAGGCTATCACTATCCGTGTAAATGCTTGTTTTCCCTAAATATATTGTGTCCCACAATTTAAAACACAAATTATATAGAAGTAATAGTAAAGTATTTTTTAGATAATCGAATGTATACCGTGATTTAAAAAGAAAGAAAAATCTTCTTTAAAAACGTAAAAATCAACGTCTAGTGACCTTTGTGTTGCTATTAATATTTTAACTACTTCCCAAATAGATATATGAAGTGGAGGCATCGTAAATTTTGGTTTCACGTCATGAAACGTCACTTCTAGAGGGGAAATTAAAAATCTGTGCAGCCGCATTGTACTAATGAGACATGGATCAGGTGTGTCAGCTGCCATCTCGTGATCATAACTAGCTGGCAGGCACGCTATCACCTCGTCAAGCGACCGTTAGAATTTATAACTGACCTAACCACGACATGGCGGTGTACGGGTAGAGAGTGGGTATATTGGATTATTTTTACAGCAGGTCAATGTAAGGCGACAATTTTGGAATGAAGCTTGGATCATAACAAGGACTTTAGTGGAGTGCGTAGGGCCACGAGCGATTCTAGAAACGTGAATTGGCAATGCGATAACAGCTGCCCCGCTGTCAATACTTCCCCATATTCTATTATAAGATATCACTAACTTAATAAAGTTTTTATAAATAAGATAATTTACAAAGCCAACAGATGAATCACCCTATACTTTCAACAAGACTACAAATAGTATGGTTACTATACGTTTCGTAAATAAATAAGGAAAGACGAAAACATATTCTTCAATCATATCTTATGTCAGTAGAATCCTTTGGCATGTAAGGGATTGCATAAATAATAGCTTCGGCTATTTGATTCTTAAATATTCCATCCCTTACAATTCTAATAATTGTACGAGTGGCAGCAATAAGCCAACTACCGAGTCGAAGGTGGCTGCGTTATCTGATAGCTCGTGATCTTAATAAAATCACACATTTGTAGCCGACGATTTCCACACGTCCATAATAGACTCTGCCTTAAAATATGAGTGAAGAAACCTTGGGCACGGGATGATTCCTGGATAGCTCAGTGGCTTATAGCATTGGTGTACTAAGCCAAAGCTCCCGGGTTCGATTTCCGAGTCCAGATGTCGTTTTTCAATTTTCAGAAAATCATAAGTTCATTATATTTATCTCAAGCTGTTGAAATTTACAGAATCCATCAAAAGTGTAAGCTTCAGTTAGTCATCCTAATGTGTTTAAATGCGAATACTACCATTGTGAACAACTGGAAAATATATTTTAAACTATCGGACTGTCTATGCCTTTACTATAATTTATATGCACATTGTCCTACCACCCATCCGGCATATTCGCACATTTATTTACACTAATGGAGTTAGAGTGATAAAAGTAGAATTTAGAGAAAATTTCCCTTCATGTGCTTGAATAGAGGGTGAAAAACCATTTAGAAAAATTCCCCTTAGTGCAAACTGTCAGAATTAATGCCCTGCCAGTCAGCTGGACTAAATCACTGACACTTAGTCTGCGTGTCCACACATGTGACTATCGACTATAATAATTATACACTAATGTTGTATACATTGTTTTACTAGTTAACTTACAAGTATAATTTTTTTTAAATCTATTTGAAGTATTTTATAAACGATTTCAATCTATGAAATGACAGAAATAGCTATGGCTCTAACATCACAGCCTAACGTACCACTGTTGGTAGTGTCTGAAATATACTCATTTGTGTCTAGGTTTGGAAGTTGAAACTGTGTCTTGCATACCTGGATTAAAGCTTACTATAAACATAAGGTGTACATAGGATGAATCAATCAATGTTAGCATTATTAAAAATACAACACATTTTATTTAAGGTTAAAAAATTACTATTGAAAAAAAATGTATTTAAATTTAATTGTGGTATTTAGCGTACACTTTCTGAAGCGGCTGATCATATAAGCACACGACTTATAACCAACTAGAATCTATAACAGGCACAACACCCAGCCCCCGGCCGTTAATTCATCACTTTGAAAGGTAAAACCCACATTTCAACAATGATAAATTTTTCAGCCATGCTGGGAATCAAACCTGGGTCCCTTTACTCAATAGACAGACATGCTACTGACTAGGCTAAGGTATACGACGATTTATTAGTTATGATGGTAAGTATTACATTGACTTTTCTACTTTTATCAAGATATATTTGTTGAAATTACATTAACATCTAATAGATATTTATTTATGAATATATTTGTTGGAGCAACTTGTATTATTGACTATTTGATAAAACCTGTATTGGTGGACACATGGGCTAAGACAGGTGTACTAAGAAGAGCACTAATCGAATGATATTACATTTTTCCTTCATTCAAATGCAGGAGAATTTCCTCCAATTCTCCTTAATATACGAGTAAACGCCCAATTAAAGTGTCGGAAAACCAGAACTTGTAGCTAGATGTGGTGCACATTGTGATCAAAACTTTATAAACAAGAGTAACTTACTTGATTACTGATAAAGATGATCATTATTAGCACCGTGTCTTACTACCCGTTCGGCTTATACGTACTTACACTAATGTGTAATGGTAGGATGATTGTGAGATGAAATGGAGGACCTACAGTTTAACGTGGGATCCAAACCACGGTTGGAGGCCTGGCATTCCACACATTCACAAGTTTTGATTAATACTGATAAAGATGATGGCTAGTTATCAGATACTAAACAATTTTTTCTTTTTTCGATTCCACCATGGACCCAGTTTGTGCCCCAGTTAATCCTATAGAGATTTATTATGTGTTAGTGTTCATTCTGTTACTAAAATAATAGGATCCCTGGTTCAAGGAATGAATGTTTTATATTTGATACAATATCCTGTCCTAGGATGAATTACTCTTTATTCAAATTTTGACATGATCCTGCATTTAGAAAGTGAAAGCTAAATATTCTAATATAAATAGAAGTGATTCTGAGTTACAGGTGATATCAATGTTTTGTGGTTCAAGTAACATTCTAAAAAAAATAAAAAAAAAATAAGCTGAATCAAGTTTAATCTCTCAATATTTACATTTAAAAGTAAAATTCAATATTATTGTTGATACTTGAAAAAGGTGTGGTGAGAGTAGATTAATGTAGTTATCACAACACAGAGTGAACAAGGCTGGCAGGATGGATATTCATTGAAATTGGACAGTGGGTGGTATCTACAGGGTAGTTTTTTTTTGTCATCTGACCCCACCCACTGAAACAATGTAGGGGAGTGATAGATAGATCGAGGTTTGTTTTATTACACGGACGGAAAGATAGGCTAAATGGTATGTGAGAAGAGAAAACAATGCTTTGAGGTAACAAATCAAACACAAGTGGATAAAAGAAAGGTTTAACTATCACAAAATATATATAAAATTAGGGATGGGGATTAGTAACGAGAGGTGAATTGGGATGTAAACACAAAGATTTAGGATGATGTGACGGATATAGTGGAATAAAAGGCCTTGTGTTGTAAGGAGGGATAGAGTAAGTAATTATTATTATCATACTACTATAAAGCCACATGGCTGACTGATTGACAGATTCACTCACTCACTCACTCACTCACTGACATTAATGTTCACCCACTTCCAGATGAGCTAGAAACTTGAAATTTGGCAAACTTATAGCTTCTAGCCTGTAACCGACGGGAAAATTCCAAAAAGTTAAAAATTTTAATTTTTAACCCCCCTAAAAAATTCAAAGTGGTGGAGCAACTTTAAAGTTGGTGCGGACTTTTTATGGAGGTATCTTGTGGCTAAACGGTAAGACCTATTAACAAACGGATTGCACCAGCAGCTACGGATTTGGCAAGACCCACAAGCTTGGTTCTATTACTTTTTGTCGTATTTTCATCGGTTATACCTTAGATAGAGCTAAATTTTTTTGATTTTAGGTAAATTTTGCAAATTTTTTTAATTTTCTGACACACTTATGGGACAGCTAGAATCATAAAATTTGGCATACATATTGGCAAATCCAATTGCCATAAGCGTGCCTAATTTGATGATTATAGCTGCCCTATACGTATGTATAAACTAAAATAATGTGTGAAAAATACACTATAATACCAGTAACTTTAAGTTGTTACGTTCAAAACTACGCTGGAATTACATTGGTTTACATACACTTGTAAAGAAAACTCACTGGGGAGGGGGGAGCAAAGCGAGTATAGTATATAAAAACATACGTCTGTGCTGTACCACTTATTTAATAGAGAGTGAATATAGAAATGTAAGCAGTCTAAAAGTATGTTTCTTATCACTAAGCTTCTTTTGAATCCATGATATATTAGTTCCCATTCTATTGACGCCAATTTGTGGGCTCCTGAAAAATAAGTTAAGCTACTACCTTAACTATAATAAATTTAATTTGAAAAAAGATAAAGTTTTGAATATTGTATAGGCACTGTATATTTTTTCTTTATGTTCGTTGATTCATTCAAGACTATACATGCTTGCTTACAATTATTGTTAGCAGAATATAATTAATTTTAAATGCTTGAAAAGTAAAAATTGACAATTTTTAAACGCTGTTTTTTCTGGTTTTTTTTGGCCTAGGTGCTAATAAGTACTAATTACGCTAATGGTTTTTTTTTATTATGAAGGTCATATTTAGAGGAAATGTACAATCATTTAGATGGATAGAGATTGGAAAGCCATTTTGGAGTAACCATCCTCAATACATCCGTCCTAGATTTGAACCTAAATATCCCCGTCATCGGCAGTCTAGTCTACTGTGATAGTAGCGCCTTAGACCATGCGGCCACCGAAGTGGTTTTTTCAGAATTGAAAATTAATACATTTTTACAAGCACATAAATTAAGTTGGTTTTTAGACTAGCTAAATGCAAATTCTCAAAGTATATTTATATTTCGTCATCGACTACCTCGAGATCTAAAAGGGGTGTCGTTACATAACCATTGAAGCAGCCAAAGAAGCGTCATTTCATGTCTATTGAAATGATAAATTGTGTGCCAGTTAAGATCTGTTTCAGTACTAAAATGAGCCTATTGAAGTAGTCTAATAAGTGTGTTGAATAATCATATGGGTATAGATAGATGTTTGTCAATACTTTATGTAATATGTGTTGAAGTAATAAAACGTATCACTAATTAACTTGACAAAACTGACAGCTTGAATAGTATAACTACACGATTATCATTTTACCTTTTCATATAACGAGTCATAGTAGTTTACTTGGTAAAAAATGGCCCTAGTCTATTGGTATTCAGGGATAACTTTTCAAAATAACAATATTAAAAAAAAACACCTCTATGCACTGTGGCGAATACTACTTTATAAAATATTCTAATGAAAATACAAACATATTAATACATTTTAACAATAAAAATATAATATATTGTAAGCCAGCTTATGCTGGGAGTGTTGAAGAGAAAGTAAACCAGACAAGTGACGTTGCAGCATACCTAGTAGCTCAAATAATAATGATACTGTTTTATATCCAGTAATTCTTCTTAAATATGGCAATTTGTCAAATTTAAATAAGAGGTACATTCTGATTGCCCTGGAAAGGTGATTGTCTTAACTTGTCGGATTACATTATGTACTTTTCTTGCAAGTTCTACCATAAGGTGATCCGTCAAGGTAAGATTGTTACCTTTCACGATAAACGGAGTGTACTCTACATTGTATGCGACGAAACAAGCTCCCAACACAAATATAACGAATTGTGTCACCTTGCCACTTGTTCACCTCTCAATATGTTACAGCATCCTTCGTCTGGACCACTTTCCTCTTCTTCTGAGGGGAGAGAAAACAGTTCGATCACAATCAATCTTGCTCGTTCACGTAGCTGAGTGGTTCGAACAGTCGACTACGCGTCTAGGGGACATTGTTCCCATCCCAAGTGCTATATATTCAATTAGGTTCTTTGTTTCCAACCAATGTTATCTTTCTTCTCGCTGAGCCTGTGATCAACTGAGGCATAGATGCTATCATTGAACGTGAGCTTTATTGCGGGCGGTAAATTTATGTTTTTACCGTAAACATTTCAAACTATATTTATCGACACTCTATATATAATCTAGACTCTACTTATCGACAGAGTAGATCATTTTATCTTGATATTAAGATTTTAGATACCTCGATTTTTATCTTTCATTTTCCATTAAATGAAAGTTCTAGAATTTAAATTTAAAGGGATAGTTTTTTAAAATGATAAATAGTCTTTTTTATCAATTAACAACTTGTTTGCTCTTTCATTTTAATGCTGTCAAATGATAACATAACATAATCTTTATGTTCTAGTAATCTTCATAGATCATCCCTTAATTAACTTAAGTATTTGAAATTGTATTATTAATTATATGATACAAAATAATTTGATTGTATTAATCTAACTAATTTATCTTTATTATTTGTATTTTATAGTTGCTATTCCAAACACAGTAGATAATTGTGCATAAAATAATATAGTTTAATGTGAGGTTGGATGCATAGAAAAATAATGAATTTCGATACCCCACTGGAATGGTGTTTCAACTTAAAAATGTCATTTATGAGTTATTTACATTAATATACTAAAAAAATGTTAATATATTACAACGGCCACAGTTAAGTTGGCTCTTTATTGAAAGTTTTATTTATTTATTTATTCTGAATATTTCTGTTGACGCACAAAGTTTCATTCCGTCACAAACAGTTTCTCGCATATTGAAAAGTTTGTGATTTTAGAATGTAACACTCTTATATTGAGGTACCCATTTGTAAATCATGAATAACCCGAATCAAGAATTCAAAACTCGAGTTAAAGCTTTAGGAATCAGACTCGATAAAAGTTTAATCGGAACATCACGTGTCTTAAGTAGCTCAAGGTCAAGGGCAATACATATTATTCGGATGATAAATACCATCCCTTGCATAGCTATTTGAAGCCAGGGGATAGCTATTATCATTTGGAAGATAACTAACTACCCTTGCATAGCTATTTGAAGCCAGGGGAGAACTGTTGTCATTCGGATGATAGCTAACCACCCTTGCATAACGATTTGAACAGGTTTTTTTTGCACAATTTAAACAATTTCTTAAGCTATAAATACCGGTTCTATGATTTCCAATAATTATAGTTAAGAGCTATAATGGTTAAAGCTTGCTTTTTTATGATTTTTCGCGTACCATTGTTAAAGTAAAGTAAATAAGCTATGAACCTGAAATTTAGTATAAGGAGAGATTCTTATGATGTGTACACAATGAAATATCTATAATATTATCAATCTGAAATATAGATAGATGAGTTTATTAAACTGTCTGTAAATGATAAATATAAATAAAGATAGCGAACAAATGAAATTAAAAATAATAAAACCAGAATAAATCTAGCAAATTAGCATGTTTTATTTTGTGGTTTTCTTGATTCAGCCTTGATAACTATATAGTGTAGTAGGCTTTTGGCAGGAAAATAGCCTCTTACTATTGAGGAATTGTTATAATCATAAGTTAACTAAATATGTTTTGTGGAATAGTGAATAATTAATATATTCATACGTGTACCACGTCTTACTATCCATCTGGGCTTTCCGGATATTCGCACTCATACTCGTACTATATTAATTAAGTTTATAAGAAATGTGCCTGCATTTTCTTGAAGGGAGAGTGAAAAATCCCTCAGAAGATCCAGCTGGTACTCAAACCCCGGATCAAACCATACGAGAATGTTGACTTAGTAATGAAACCACTGATTTGGGTAATATATGATTAGGAAGCGATTTACTATTTCACTTATATTATTTACTGATTTTTTTTAAAGTAATAATTTTTTTGTAGATTCTACCATTTTTCAATAAAATAAAATTATCTTTCAAGCTCAAAGCATTGTAAGTGTTTTAGTCAAAAGCTACCCTTTTTCCAAGAAAATCAGTGAATTGGGATAAGGGGTCATTTTCGTCTGATCCTGTTTCCTGGTGATGGGGAGGTTGGGGTTTGAATCCCATAAGGTATACTGAGCGTGGCTTTCCTATATAGCTTTACACCCTTCTTTCACGCAAATACGGGTACATACTCTATAAATATTAAGTCCCTACTTCCTATTCTATTAATATCAATACGAGTTTATCTGGGCTTGTGAAAAGACTCGAAGAATGAAAAATAAAATTATACCTTTTTATGAACCGCGTCTTACGACCTATTCAGGCTATACGCCCTCATACTACTTACTCTAATGTGTTACGGATGAGGAATGTGGAATTTAGAGGAAGTGTACCCAAATTTGCTTGGAGGGAGTGTGAAAAACTATTTAGAAAAAAACCACCCTCAGGGCACGCGACAAGAACTGAACCCCGATCTCCCCGTGATCGACAGTCTATTCTATTGTGAACTTGATGCTTTAGATCAAGCGGACACCGAAGCTGGTAAAAATATAAAATTAGAATAAAAGTTAAAACGTACTCTGAAAAGATTGAGACAAGACCGTCTGCTCACAATTTGTTCTGGTAGGGGCTACATACTTCCTGCAACACAGAACTGTGGAAGAGTTGCAGAGGCATCGTTTGTGATGAGCAGGAAATGTATTTTCAAACCAAACAGTAACAATGTGTCTGGCTCCAAGTTTGCTCTGTTTATTATTGAGACTGGTCTACTCTTCTCTTGTCGCAGACATCTTGGTTCCTAGCTGACTGCAGCCTCCGGTCGCGTTGGTTCAATCTCATGCACTGTCCCAGTTGGCACATTGTAGTGTCTGGTTTGACCTTCTACTGGGCATAGTGGACAAAATAATCCATCTTATGAGTTGGATGTACTGTATTTGTTATTTATTTGAATACATCAACACTAACAGAGATTTTAAACGTTGGTTGAGTGGTTTATTTTTCATCCCGGTAGTTAAAGTGGGGGTAAGGTTCCATATTATTTTTAATGTGGTTTTCATCTTCTTTCTTCTCGCTATTGCGGATATATCCTCTTTAACGCACTGCCTATCTTATTTCTATTATATAATTTTAATAATATTCATAGTAATCACAGTAAGGAGATATATCTTGCATATACATATATGTAATCTATTATATAAGATAAATTATTACTGCATACGTATAACCAGAACGGCTACTACTATAAGTCTTGGCAAAAAAATCACAAAACTAATACCATTAACAATTATTACAGAAAAGTAATAATATAATAGTTCTGGATCATATTAAACCACTGGCTAATGTAATCGTTCATTGAACAGGGAATCTGTAAAATAGCTTTGTTATTTGTTTTTTAGAAAATTAAATTAAATAAACGGGAAAGAAAGTAACCAAAGGCTCAATTATTTTCAAATATTAATACTGAGGTGGTTTGAATTATGTGGAAAAACGCTAAACGTTGCTATCTAAAACATTATATCATAATATAATATTATCTTAAAATAACTTAAAAGATTATTTCTCTTTTGAAGGTTAAACTGTAATTTCCATGTACACAATATAATTATGATGTCTTATACACTTCCTCGAAAATGTTCAATGTAGTGTCAGGGAGGGTACTTGTGGGAGGATCAGTAAATATTTGTTAGGGGGGAATATTTCCAATGAAAATAGTGATCAAACAATGACCATCTATTCGTTCACATTAACAAATATTTAACAAACTTTAACAACTTTCACTAATATTTTTAAACGCTTTGAATTTTAAACAATACAAGTTAATATACGAATCAAGAAGAAAGTGCTATACATAGTCTATAAAAATAGTGTTTTTAATATTTTACTAGTGATGTCAATTTTTAACTTCTATGAAATGTTATCATTTTTATTTGTATTCAAAGATGTGTTGACATAAATAAAAGGTCGTAAACATGAAAACAAACTTAAAACTTACTAGATAAAGCTAAAAGAGAAATGACTCATGAGAGGGTATGTGTGTTTGAGGATGAAATATTAAATAAAGAGTTAAACTGGGGGAATTATTTAAATACATAGGCCAATGGGTCGATTATCTATAGCTCACCTTATTTTTTATTTTCATCAATATCTCCCAACAAACTTCATATAGGCTATAATAATTACAATGTACTGTACACTCCGTTTACCCTGAAAGGTAGTAATCTCTCCTTGAGGATTACATTATAAATACACATTATAAATATACACACACAAACAACTCACTATTGAATTGATGGTAGCTTTATAAGGGGCTAGTAAAACTAATTAAAAAACATTAAATTATATAAATGTATGGATTTAATTTTGAAAGTGAGCATTATCGATCTTTTTTTAAAAGTTATGTGCCCTCAAAGTAGAACACTTCATAACACTTAATTACTTTTGGAAACCTTAAGAACTATTTATACTGTTTTACAAACTATTTTAACCTAACTATTAAATGTTTTATGGCTAGTTAATTAAACTTAAATTAATATGCAAAAGTTACTTTATAATGAATGTACTGTCAATTCAGATATAAAAGTAGTTCTTAACTAAATAAATAAACCTTTAATCTATTTAAACATTTTATCTTAATTATTCATACAGGTAGAGTCAATTTACTTTTAAAAGTATCAGCCTTACCTGGTGGATTACACTATGGTGTAGCTTATAAGATAGGGCCATAGTGTAATCCATTAAAGTAAGACTGTTGACTTTCACAGTAAATAGTGTTTTCCGAGTATAGACTGCATGTTCAAATGCTCTCTGAAGGGAAGAACGAGAACAAATTAAATCATGTTCGACATTTGAGGTCCTACTATCATTTTAACCATACTTTAAAGTGACGGGTTGTGACAAAACTGCGAAATTAAAGTACAATGTATTGACATTCAACACTGTTTATACAACATTTTGTACATTAACTAAAACAAAATCCAAAATTAAATCTTAGTAATTGTAGATTCCAATATTTATTTCGATTGTTCTCAAGTTATTCATTCTTCCCTAAAATTTAAAGCTAGAGATAAAGCTAAGATTGGAATCAAATTGGATGGAGTTAGTTATGTCATCGAAATTATCTCTGATGTATCTTGGTTGGTTGGAAGATGGTTATTAACCTTGAGTTATCGTTACTACAGTCTTAGTAGTAGTTCTGTGAACAGTAGACCTCTCTCCCTCCATGTTATTATCGTTACTACAGTCTTACTAGTAGTTCTGTGAACAGTAGACCTCGCTCCCTCCATGTTAATATCGTTACTACAGTCTTTCTAATAGTTCTGTGAACAGTAGACCTAGTTCAATCCCTCCATGTTATTGTCGTTACTACACTCTTACTAGTAGTTCTGTGAACAGTAGACATAATTCAATCCCTCTCATGTTCTTATCATTACTACAGTCTTACTAGTATTTCTGTGAACAGTAGACCTAGTTCCCTCCCTTCATGTTCTTTATCGCTACTACAGTCTTACTAGTAGTTCTGTGAACAGTTGACCTCGCTCCCTCCATGTTATTATCGTTACTACAGTCTTACTAGTAGTTCTGGGAACAGTAGACCTCCCTCTCTCCATGTTATTATCGTTACTACAGTCTTACTAGTAGTTCTGTGAAGAGTAGACCTTACTCCCTACATGCTATTATCGATACTACATTCTTAAGATTTTTCTTTTGATTTCAAATTCCAATATTTCCTATAATTTCTTCTTGGGTTTGAAGTTGATATAGTTTCTTTGTTGATCAAACTAGACAGAAGAGTATTTAAATACTTTATTCAATAGTACATTATATTCATAGATAATAACTGTGGCTTACGTGGTTTAAGACGTAAGTCTCGCAGTATATTTCAAACATATTTAAAAAAAGCCCTTGGAACTTGATTGATCACTTATAAATTTAAATTCAAATCACTTTGGATGAGTTATTAAATGAGAAATCATTTGAACGTTCACCATATAGAAACGAATATTGAAATCCAAAAACTATCTTAATACCTCGTTCAGCCTAGGCTAATAGAATGTTCCTGCCAAATTTAGTTAAAATTGGTTCACACCTTCTGAACTTATAACTGAACAAATAGACATGCAGATCTTTGAGTAGTCGCCAGCGTGAAACGGATAAACAAATCTTAAAACTATGTATATACTGTACATATTTTGTTAGGTCTAGATTAATAGATTGTCCCTCCAAAATTTAACTAAATTAAGTAAACGCTTTTGACAGCTATCGCTAAACACACCTTGATAAAGAGACAGACAAAATTTTAAACATGTACTCTTTACGATATGTCAATCAAAATAATATTTTTAAAAAAATTTTTTTGCACTGCGTCTTATTACCCGTTATGGTTATATGCTTAAGTACTAATTATACTAATGGATAAGAATAGTGAAGGTTGATTTTAGAGGAAGTGAATCCACATTCGCGTGGAGGGAAAGTGGAAAACCATTTAGATAAAACCAACCCAGTTCATCCGACCGAGATTCGTACCTCAATCTCCTCGTCCTCGGCAGTCTAGCTCAACACGAAAATTACGCTTTAGCCAACTACACCACTGAGATGGGTAATCAAAATAATAAGTTATATCCATCTTGAAAACCTGCTGTAAATGATTATGTTGCAGCACCGCTAGATTTATAAGGAAAGTATGAAGAAGAGAAGGTGCTATATATCCGCGTCAGTATGTTGGAGCTGTGGGACGATTAATTCTCACAACTTCTTCTCGGTTTCGTCTCGGCCAAGGCATTGGGAAATAGGAAACCACGCTGGAGCCTGTATGGATGTCCCTGAGGAGTACAGCCTGTTGGCATGAACTTTCCAACAAGTACAGTCGCTCCATAACTTATTGATACTTTACTAACAGTTTTTAGAGTTATTACACATACTTTAAAGGAATCGTTTTTTCCATTTTGATCTCCATTATTTTATAAATGGAATGTAATGAAAGTTTAATAGTAACATCTNCGAGGCAGGAACGCTGGCTTAGTTCAATGGTGTCAGGGCTGGAAAGCGTTTCTTGGGAGTTGGAGTCCCGTCGTATCACGTCAACAAGGGCAGGTTTTGGTGAGTGTACCCATTTCCTTCATGTATGGTTGTAACTAGGTTACACATCTTTAGAAGCAAACTAAATATATCTTTCATCATGAAAAAGAAACATAATCCACAATTTATACATGCGCCACTCTATAAAGAAGAAATATTATCTCTTAGATATTATTTACTAGCCATTTTATTCTCTTACCCTTTCCCTCTTCACCTATTGAGTTTTTCTATTTTATGTTATATAATATTGTACATTTACAATCCCCACTGAAGTGTTACAATTATTCGAAACAAACTTTTCTAAGTGTATCAGTTTAAAGTGTTTGTTTTGTTACATTATGTTCTGTTAAATCAGTGTGAAAAATAGATTGCTTTCCTATTCTTCCAGTGCATCAGTGTAAGGTGTTTGTTTTGTTACGTTATGTTCTGTGACATCAGTGTGAGGTATTGATTGCTTTCCCATTCTTACAGTGCAGCAGTGTAAAGTGTGAATACCTTTTCTTTTCTTCCAGTGCAGCTGTGTAAAGTGTGAATGGTTTTCTTATCTTCCAATGCAGCATTGTAAAGTGTGAATTGCTTTCTTATTCTTCCAGTGCAGCAGTGTAAAGTGTGAATACCTTTTCCATTCTTCCAGTGCAGCAGTGTAAAGTGTGAATGGTTTTTCTATTCTTCTATTGCAGCAGTGTAAAGTGTGAATTGCTTTTCTATTCTTCCAGTGTATCGGCGTAAGGTGTGAATATATTTATAATTATTCCAGTGCATCAGAGTAAAGTGTGAATCTCTTTCCTATTCTTCCAGTGAAGCAATGTAAAGGATCAACCGTCAACAGTATTCCACTATTCATTGTGAAAAACTTTTTTTTTTTACCTTATAACTGTATTTGTTCCCATCACTCATACGCCAAAGAAAGAATTTTAGAGTGTTCACTTTAGGAAGATGGTACCAATTCTGACAGTTAAACTTTAATATATTTATTATAGATTTTAGAATTGCAACTTAAACTCTTCAAAAATGTCTAGCAAACATTTAATGAAGAGCACAAGCAATGACTAACTGAATGTTGATATAAAATGTTAATATAAGTATTTAAGTTTGTTTGATTTTTACAAACGAAGCAAGTTGTACAGTAAGATGCACAATAAACTCTATCCATATAAATCTAGTTCGAAGCTAATCGTAGTAGTTAGTAATGCGACAGAAAATAATATCGACCATCAAAAGGTGATCGTTACCCTTTTTCTCCATAATTCCGTTACGTTAATTTGAGGGGGATCAAACCTTTGTGCCGTCGAGTGGAAGATAGGTGAGCGATCAATTTTACTTTATTATTTTGTATCATTGAAAATATTGACACGCGGACAGATGAATCAGTCGTAACTTATACGATTTGTTAGTGATGGGTTGGTTGAGATTCAAATCCCAAGCTCGTATTCTGAAAGGATATTTTCAAATTAATTCCCACTCTATTTCCCAGAAAATGTGTGCAAACTTCGTATAAACTCAACATTCCTCATTTACTCAGAAAGGATAGTAAGATGTGGAAAGCTGAAAACACAAAATAAATATTGTCTATCCTATTGTTTATTTATCAAACTCGATCGATTATGAAAAGTATTTGTTAGTTATTATTAAATTTAAAGCATGTAATACTTTTTTATATTAGGCTAGCATTGAAGTACCCAGCGTTTCCCGGGGAAAATTATATAAGGTAAAAAGGTTAAAAAGGAGAAAAAAGTGCAAAAAGGGTCAAAGCGGGCAAAAAGATAAATCTATTAAATTTTAAAAAATGTAGAAAGTCTGGATGAAATGTGTAAAAATGTAAAATGGATTAAAAGGGAAATAAATAAAAAGACGTTAGAAAGGGAATTATTTTAGTGAAAAATGGTTAAAAGGTGCAGAAAGTGCAAAAAGGTTAAAAGGGATGTAATCAAATTCAAAATTATCATAGCATTTTTAATCGCATTCACCCCGTTTAACTTTTATATATCACCCCATTTACGTTTTTTTTACCCCATATACCCCTTTTACTTTTCTAGGCCATTTTAGCCGACTTATCCATTTTACCACGTTTATCCTTCTTGCCCATTCTGCCCTTTTTGCACCTTTAAACCTTTTTACCCTCTTTACACTAGAATAATTTCCTCTCTACCTCTCTACTTTTCTAGCTTTTTAATTTTTTTACAATTTTTTTTTCATCACTTTTAACATTCACACACTTTATTTTATTATACCTAATTTTTGTTCTTTTATCCATTTTTACCCTTTTTACCATTTTTATTTTACTGTGGCTTTTTTGTCTTTTGTCACATTGTCGACATTTTGGTCATTTACGGACATCTTTGCCTTTTGGTCTTGCTGCCCTTGTTTAATAGATATACTTCTTACCCGTTTTACCATTTTTAGCCTTTTCACCCTCTACACCTTTTTACATTAACACCCGGCTAATTCCCGGAGAAATATTTTAGGGAAAAATGGTAAAAGGGTTAAAAAGTTGAAAAAAAATACCAACGAGGGCATACTGAGTAAACAGAGTAGAAAGTAGAAATCTAATCAAATTTTTATATAATTCTAAAGGGTATAGATGTTATGTAAATAGGTTAAAAAGTATAAGATATATTAAAAGGGTAAATATAATAAAATTATTAAAATTACTTCTCCCAGGTCTACCTTAACCCGCATTGCACAACTGATGTATGTATTACTAAATCCATCTCGCGGTGTTAATATAACTTAATTTCTTCAGTTTTTAATTAAATAATAAATATTCAATCAAAATTTGAAAATTCCGGGCTTCAAGGTGCACATGCTCGTGCACAGGGGCTTCTAATAGTTAAATTTCAGACGGCATCGTTGAGTACATATCGTACAACGCTCGTGACAGACACACAAACCCTTAATTTTATTAATATAGATTGGCTACACGTACATTTTTAAGAAATCCAATTAAATAGTAATTTCATTATTTTCGCAGATTCAAAAAAAAGTCTTCAGATTCTTAGATCAAATCTAGCCGTGCCATATTTTATAACCAAGACCTTACGCTTGCTTATTTTATTATATTAAATTAAATAATCAAGGAAACGTGACTTATTAAACTTCAACTATTCTTAAATAAGCTCAGGGCCACCACAAGGGGCGGGTGAAGCTGGCAACCACCCGGGATTCAAGGCTCGGAGAGGCACCGTGCCATTTATTCTGTCTTTAAAAAATTAAATGTCAATAAAACTTCCTTTTAATAAAAGAATATTTCTTGATATTGTACTGATTTCCTTTAGCATTTCAGAACAATGTGTATAATTGTTAGGACTATTATGCTGTATACAATTGCTCCACTTGCTTCCCAACTTGAAACACAAAACGGTGCAACTCATGTAATGCGGCGTTGTATAAAAATTAAGCGTTTCATGAGTGTTCAATATTGTAACCATATCCTAAATTTGATTGTTGAGATGCATTAAACTCCTCCATAAAATTGGTTTCAATCTTTGAATTACTTTAAAAGCTATACAACCTTTTGTAGCATCTAAAAAACGTTGGTGCATTTTAAGTGAGCAGGCTCAAAATTTTCCTTTAAGAAAAGTCTGCGGAACACGATGGGAATGTAGTGTTGACAGCCTTAAAGCTGTGAGCTACCAATTTATCTATATTCATGGGCAGGACATGGATTTTGATGACCTAAAGACGGTCATATAAATCTAAATAATAATTTTAAATTTGCAAAAAATTACCTAAATTATTATTATTAGCACCGCGTCTTACTACCCGCTCGGGTTATACGCAAATTACCTAAAATGTTTAATGAAATTCCATATGTATTTATTACAAGAGTGACGATTTACACTTTACGTAAAATATACATGAAATAAAGTGAAAATATTTTATAAAATGTAATTAATTAATTTAAATTATTGATATTTAAACAATAATACGAAAACCACAGGGGAAAAGAGAAGTAAGTTCATATTTAGTTTAAATTGAGTTAGTGCTGCCATCTCTTAGTTCTTTGAAGGTACTATCTTTTTGTTAGCAGTGTATGTTGCTAGGATGCTTAGTCACAAAGTTATGGAACTTCAAAAATAACCTATACAAGGAAAAAGAGAGGTAAGTCCATCTGATACTGGGAAAAAGAGAGGAAAGATCACAGTGAAACTTTATTATGGTATAATTCTGTTTCAGCTGTTGTCACAACTGTTATTTTGAAGTATTTTTGCCTTTGTTTTATTTGGCGCATGTTGTGTTGTGAGAGTTCTCAAGTTGTTACATTATATTGCTAATTCAATAGTGTTTTCTAATAGTGTTATTTTTTAATTGTGTGATTTTTAATTGTGGAGTAGCCGTACTATGCAATCAAACAATATTGAAAATTAGGGAATTGCTTCTACCTCTACTAAAAACCGTAAAAGTCTTGGTAGGATGTCGGAAGTGACTAGACAAATCAGATCACAATCACATGAACTAGGTGGGAATTGCAAGTTTAAGAGATAATGTTTTTTGAAAATAACATCGTCTGAAAGGCAACAATCTATCACCAAATTTAACAATTTAGGAAACTGGAACTCACAAACCCAACACCTTGCAGTTTTGATTTCAATTCAATGAAGCGTAGAAGACCACGACTGAATGAAGATGAGGCTTCTTTACGTGACAATATGTTTTATTACAAAGTGAGAATTGTAAGAAACAGTGAAGTGACAGAAATAATAGTTTGTCAGAAAGCATTCCTTTCCATACATGGGATAAGCAAAAAAAGACTAGAGAGCATTCAGAAATCTTTAAAAGGTAATAGAATGGCTAAGGTTGATTTAAGAGGCAAGCACAAAAATTGAGTTCACAAACTCTCAGTTGAAACTACAGACAAGATTTGCAATCATATAAAATCTTTCAAATGGCGCACTAGCCATTATAGTTTAAATCGAACAAAGAAAGTATATTTACCTGAAGTATTGAGTATTAAAAATATGCATTCACTGTACACTGACTTACATCCTAACAATAACATTTCGTATGAAACTTATCGCACAATTTTCAATACAAAGTTTAATATATCCTTTGGCTATCCTAGAAAGGACGCATGCTGTACATGTGATGAATTGCAAGCACAAAAATAGAGTTCACAAACTCTCAGATGAAACTACAGACAAGATTTGCAATCACATAAAATCTTTCAAATGGTACACTAGCCATTATAGTTTAAATAGAACAGTAAGGTATATTTGCCTGAAGAATTGAGTATTAAAAATATGCACTCACTGTACACTGACTTAAATCCTAAAAATAACATTTCGTATAAAACCTATCGCACAATTTTCAACACAAAGTTTAATATATCCTTTGGCTATCCTAGAAAGGACATATGCTGTACATGTGATGAATGTACAGTTGTCATTAAAGGCTTTTGTTTGGAACCTATACGTACTTGTGGAAGAACAAAAGAAAAATGAGCCAGAAGAAAAAAAATTAGAAAATGTGAGACAGAAAACAAAGTACACAGAATGAATGCGGAAACTTTTTATGAGAGGAAAAGAAGAGCTCGACAAAGAAATAGACAATCAAAGTACTCGGAAGCAATATCAATAGATTTCCAGAAAAGTCTTCCCTGTCCAAACATTGCTGCGATAAAATACATACTTGATCCGTCTGTAAAATATTTGCAGATTTTTTGTGACTCATGTGGGGGTCAAAATAAAAACTATACATTGTTTCCACTACCTGGTATATGAAACTAAACGATTAGAATTAGTTCATGTGACTTTTCCCATACGTAGACATTCTTATCTTGAGTGTGATAAGGATATGGGTCTACTCAACATGAAACCAAGAGACGAGCTTCCTTCGGCCTGGGTCAACGTAATCGCAGGTTTTCGTTCTAAGCCTGAACCATTCATAGTCATAAAAGTGGACCAAATCATTATAAGAGATTGGAGTGACTTTCTGGAGCCACAGTACAGAATAAAGTGTGCATTCCCTTCTCGTCCGGTGTGCGAGTTAAAAGTAGAACAAAATAATCCACGACTTATAAAACATAGAGATTCCTACAATGGAGCATGGATATCATCAGTGGCCACTCTTTCAAATAGGCAGAGAAAGGAAAATGGTCAATCTCAAGCAACAGGAGAATTCTTGAACCCTCATCGCACATGTGAAGGTAGGATAATGTATATTTTCAATATTTATACAAATATCTAATAATGCTTCCATTAACCTAATGTTTCGTGAAATTCATAGATTATATATATATATATATATATATATATAAGATTACTGCCAGTATCACGAGAGAAGTACAGTGTGGAAGAACAAAAGAAAAATGAGCCAGAAGAAAAAAAATTAGAAAATGTGAGACAGAAAACAAAGTACACAGAATGAATACGGAAACTTTTTATGAGAGGAAAAGAAGAGCTCGACAAAGAAATAGAAAACCAAAGAACTCGGAAGCAATATCAATAGACTTCCAGAAAAATCTTCCCTGTCCAAACATTGCTACGAGCATAGTGTACTATAAGAGACAAATATAATTTTATTTGTTCAATATTCATCAACTTTCAGACAATAAGTCTACCTTTTATGTCTACCCTGAGACAGTTGGCAAGAAGGGCTCTAATGAGGTAGTGTCATTTCTTGACCACTACATAAGATACATACTTGATCCGTCTGTAAAATATTTGCAGATTTTTTGTGACTCATGTGGGAATCAAAATAAAAACTATACATTGTTTAGATATCTCCACTACCTGGTATATGAAACTAAACGATTAGAATTAGTTCATGTGACTTTTACCATACGTGGACATTCTTATCTTGAGTGTGATAAGGATATGGGTCTTCTCAACATTAAATCAAGAGCAGAGATTCTTTCGGACTGGGTCAAAGTAATCGCAGGATCTCGTTCTAAAACTGAACCATTTCTACTCATAAAAGTTGACCAAATCATTATAAAAATTGGAGTGACTTTCTGGAGCCACTGTACAGAAAAAAGTGTGCATTCCCTTCTCGTTCGGTGCGGGAGTTAAAAGTAGAACAAAATCATTCATAGAGATTCCTACAATGGAGCATGGATATCATCAGTGGTCACTCTTCCAAATAGGCAGAGAAGGAAAATGGTCAAGCAATAGGAGAATTCTTGCACCCTCATCGCACATATGAAGGTAAGTTAAGGTATATTTCCAATATTTATACAATTATCTAATAGTGCTTCTATATTCCTAATGTTTAGTGAAATTCATAGATTGTACATACATATATATATATATATATATATATATAGCATTTCTGCCAGTATCACAAGAGAATTACAATGATTTGCAACAGTTGAATATTTATTGCATGGAAGAGGCACATAAATATTTCAGTGACATTCCAATAAAATAGTTAAATGCCATTATTATAAGAATATAACTATTTGGACACTAGTATCCTAACTAAATAAAAATGGGCTTAAGTTTATCTCTTTGTCACATGATTTAACTGTAATTTGATAGAGTTTTGTTATAAGTGATTAAAAGTAAAACAGTTTTATTTTTACCTAGATTATGGTAAAATTCTATGTTTCCTCAAAATTCGTTTCAAATTACTTATTGTGTAATATTAAATTTGAATGGATTAATGCAGTATTATTCAAAAATAGTGGAGTTGCTTAAATTTATTAAAGGTTTAAATTATGACAATGTATTTCTCCATTCAGTGTAACTTAAATTTTCTGTTTAATTTTTACTTTGTTTATGGTAAATATTTTGTTTGTACAGTTTTAATTTCATAGTATTTCTTTTATAATGTTTATTTTGTATTGAAAAAATGTTACCTCTCAATATCACATTTAGTTAATGTTTGTATTGTGAATTACCTCTTTTTTTCCATGTAAATTTGTACGTTTGAGGAAAAAACAATTTCTTTTTCTCCAAATTAATGAGGCAAAATAAATAAAAACCATCAAGACATCATCATAGTTCATTTATAATATATATTTGAAAGAAATGTGAAAAACGGTTGTAACATGGCAACGTTTTGAAGTTAAGAATTATTCTCCTGATAAATATTGTAGTGTTGACTTACCTCCCCGTGTGGTCTTCGACTTGACAACACACATTTTAACTCTGTATTTTTCCTTCCCTACACTCCCCCTTCACAAACTAAAGCAATGTCTGCTGGATTACTACCATGTTTCGTAATTCGAGGATCAACAATTCTGAAATAGACAAAGTATTAATGTTAGTTAGTTATGCGATTTACCAAATGAGAAATTTTTAAAGAAAATGTAATTAAATAGGAATAAAAGTTTTAAATTCTCAATTTACTCTGTATTCCAGTAGATTACTGTGAACATGCGCAAATTCTCGAAGGAAAATGAACGTCTATTATCAGTTAGTACGTTCTTATATTTTGAAAAGCTCCTTCCTATTTCAACAGAAGTGATGAGAGCAAACTTGAAGTACACTAAATCACTAGATGTTAGTTCTTCTTCAATGTCAGCAGTGCTAAAAGTTTTTCTGTCAGCACTCAAGAGGGGAAGCACAAAGTTTTGTAGTCGGAGTTTGTATCAAGCACACGTCTCGGTTTTTATGACATTAACACTCCAATATCACTCCGCTCATTTTCAAATTCACCTTCCGTTGTTTTTATCAAAGCTATCATGTTTTCGAGGCTAACATCTCTTTCCCGAAGACGTATAATGTTTGACGACAAGGAGCCTAAATTTTCCTATATGTGTGCCAGTTTTCCTTTTATTTCATATTTTGAAAACAATTCCTAAGAGGCCTTAGTTGGCCCTATCCTCTTGTGTTTCAAGAGAATCTACTACATACTTTACATTTTAAAAATTGTCACAATAGTATCAATCTAAGTGCCCCACCACGTGATAATAAGCTGTGTTGGCAAGGAAACATATGGATATAGGGATGGAGTTGGCCTACACGATGGTGCTTTGACAAATACCTTATTGTGTATGACACTAGGGTGTCAACTTGGAGAAGATATACTTCACTTCCTCCGTTACTCCATGCGAGGTGTGAGTGAGGCAAGTCACATGTATAATCATGCTTTGGCTGCTTTAACAATGTATGGCGCCACGTCAGTCACGAAGAGCAGAATGTTGTCATGCTTCACACCCTCCGACCATAGCAAAACCATAGATCGGTCGAATAGTTTAAATATTGTTGAATGATGTCTGGACTTTAACACTTCAGTAGTGGGAAAAAATACATCTCCTGTTGTGTCAATTTCCATGGTGTAAGGTTTATCCAAAGTGTGGACTCATCTGGAATAGAATGACCCATATACTGTCCCAAGAAATCCTTTTGTTTAACATTGCTCAGTTTACACAGAGGAATGTTCGCAGAAACCAGAACGTCACACAAATCTTTGTAAAATTCTGAGGATTTTTCTTTATTAGTGGATGCATTTTCTGTAAGTAATGGTCAAGAAATTTTCTTTTTGTTGATATTCATGATGCCACGGATATGTTTGTTGCGACTGATAATATGTTTAGTGGTAAACCTTTTATCTGATGCCACTTTCACTTCACATATTTTACAGAAAAGTATTTCATTATTTTTAAAAAACATATCACCTACTAACTCGGTAACAATTTGCCTCAAATGACTCGCTCTAGATGGTTTGGTTCTAGGAATTTAAAATACACAAACAAAATGATTGCATACAAATTAATGTAGCACGCACTTTATAAATTAGATCTATGCATTGAAAAACTTTTGAAAACTAAAATCTTATGTTCTACTTAACAAATACCTACCTTAAAAACAATAGCTCCACCTTCCCCCAGTAGCCCTTTCCAGTGACTCATTAGGAATGTAGATTTAATGACAAAACTGGTAAAGTCAGTAAAAAGATCATTTGAACTCTAAAAATAGTTCCCCCAACCCTTTTCAACATAAGTGTAGTGAATGTCTCACCAGAAATGTGGATTTTATAATCAAGCAGGTAAGGGGTACAAAGTTCATTTGGACTCATACATTATCTTCTTCAGTCAACAAGTGTGTGGTGAAATAGCTAATATTTGAATATTCTTGTTTTATCAACGCATCGATTATTCATATATACAAATTTAGAATCATTTTCAAACATTTTAAAATTTTCATTACAAATAATTCTTTAAAAAATAAAATAATAAAAGTGATATAAAAATCCAAACTGGCAAAAAATTACAAAAATCTACTTGTAAAATATACATGTCTACAACCGATCATGAACAGAGTTTATGTACTTGTGAGTATTATCTCTGATGGACCAAAAGAAGATTACACATCATCAAAATACGGGCCATGTTGATGAGTCTCTTGTGAGTGTAGAATAAAACAGCAGTGATCCAATTTTGTCATCAGAGGCCAAGTCACTTTCTATCTACCTGTTAGAGTTGACTTTTGTTTTGACTCTCGTCATCTGGTACTATCTGCTTTTTTAAGTAAACATTGTGAACAAGATAATGCAATGGAAAACTATTGAACAACCTGAGTTTTGAATAATTGCAACACTTTTGTAAGGGAATATCAAAATGCAGGCTATATTTCTGCTATAATAACAGTGAAAGAAATAGCCTTTGATTTGGTGATGGAAACTAAATTTAAAGCACCCGCTTGACAGAGAAAGAACAAATGAATGTTTGTTAGGAAGCTGTTGGTGTAAAGCCACCAAATGTGGAAGATAGTTTCAAACACAACGTTTTATACCCACTTATTGGTAACATAAGAGGTCCCCTACAAAGGAGCTTTACTCAGCTCTCATTTCACAACAAAACATGGGGGTTTCTCTACAATATAAAATAATCACCCGAAAAAGATCAACTGCTCGATCCCTGCTCAGAGCTAGAGCTTATTATGTGCAAATATACAATCTGTTAGTGTGAATCGGACATTGATGGGTTTCAGTTGTCAGAGGAACTAAGACATAGTCAGCTCACAATTGTGGATATAGCATCAATCACACCCCTGGAAGAACTAGAACATATAAACAAAACAATTACACATGGGTTGGTTCTAAACAAATGGGTAACCTTTGTATCCTGCTGGTCATGAAAACCACTCTCGTCAGTGGAAAGCGAAGTGTTAGTTATTTGAGATCCTCAATAGTCCTGGAAATTTTAGACGTTGAAAATTAAATTGCAGGGGAAATTGATTTAGAGGTGATTACTTCTTTGACAACAATGAAGGCGAGAAACCATTGAATTATAAATCGAGTTGTTAAGTTACATATCACTAAGATATATAATACACTATATTTCTTACATACAAAACTAAGGTGTATGTCATTTGTTTTGCTAATGCAGAAGTATTATTATTAGCATCGCGTCTTACTACCCGTTCGGGTTATACGCACTTACGCTAATGTGCAATGGTAGGGTGATTGTGAGATGAAATGGAGGACCTACAGTTTAACGTGGAATCCGAACCACGGTGGAGGCCTGGCATTCCTCACATTCACAAGTTGTGATTAATACACATCTTGTCAGAGGTGAAGGAAGGGTTTGGCAATCAGATAAATCTGTGCCGGGACCGAGGATTGAGCCCCAGACCCTCAGCACAGAAGTCCGACACCTTACCCCTAGACCGCCAGGTCACCCTTAATGCAGAAGTAGCTTGTATTATATTCATTATTACTATCCTTGTATTGTTGTCTATGTGTTTGGTAAATATCAAAATACTACGCATTAATTTTTTAAACTGATTATTGAGTCATTAACCTTATGATTGACAACTAAAACAGTGTTGATATATTTTTCACCTTGCCATTGTTGTCAAATGTTGGTGTGGTATTATAATATAGAACAATGTAAGCGAAACTAGACCACACAACGGTCATCTAAAACGGTGGGCAAAACAAATAATTTGCAAATCCTGTTAATATTCTTAAACTTAAATCATAGAAACTTGCTTTCCTTTTATGAAAAATTGTTGGTGGTATAATTTATAGAAAAATTTAATGCAAGAATTCTTCGAATTTTTAAATACATTCAAATATTATATTTACAATGCTAATTAGGGCCACTTCAGAAAGAATAATATGATGCTATAAAGATGGGGGCGCCAAAATCAAAGTTCACCCAGGTATAAAATTATGCTTGCGGCAACCCTGAAAAAGCTATATTTAGCTAGACCATGTTGTTATGGGGCCCATTTACTGGTCTAGAAACCTCGGTCCAACTTCTGGTTTAGGAGCGATAGTAAACTTTGCAAGATATTTACGTGTAAATTCATTCATTAGCCTAGATACCTCCTATTGTTCTGATAAAATTGTGTTAAATACCACAGCATGCAGAGCTTGTGTAAGAAAAGCTGTTAAGCTTGGTACTAAAGTAACCTTCTTTCTAGAAACCCCACGTTAACTACTCCATATAAAATATAATATATTAAAACATGAGCTAATAAACTTGTGGCAATCTTCTTGAATCTGAATGCTTCTCGTCAACTACGTAACATTTCAGAGCAGGGTGGTTACAAAACTTTTATTATAAACTTCCACAACATTTCCAGTTTTTCCAGACAACATTTAAAACATTACAGACCTAACCTTTTACAGTTGACGGATGGGATTTTTTTTTTCCTTATTGCATTGATCATATATTTTCAAAAATTCCTAATCCACCAAACTTCAACATTCTTACAAGTTCTTGTTCATTTTATAGTATTCGTTTTAAGTGTTTATTTACTAGTTTTAGTGTATATTCTGGAATTATTATTTTATGCACATATTTTGGTGTGTTTTGATGAACAAACCTTCTAGTTCTGGTGATGAATGCACATAATCACTTGTCAGTGATACAAACCGACTACGTTTTTTCTGAGTGTGATTGAGCAGTGAGCGGCAGTGAGCGGCAGTGAGCTGTTCTAGATTATACTTTCACTGTGACCAATCACGGTATTTGTTTTTACCATTTACAGGCTCACTATTTCACTATGTCACTAATTGTCCGACATCGTTTTATTTGTGACCTTATCCTTAGAATCAGGGCTAACATTTTTTGGGATCAAAAAGAGGACACCTATTAAAAACTGTTAATTAAATACTATTAGTGCTTGGGAATAAGAAATTAGGAGGAAAAATTAATTAAATGAACATAGTAAATCTATAAATAGATCATAAGACAAACATTCACATGCCATTTTGAAATAAAAAAATAGTTAATACCAAAGAGCATTTTTCACTTGTTCCCATTTTTTTTCCTTTACAAATTCAGGAATACCACTAATATAAGGCGCTCACATAACATATTCTTAAAAATTATAATATACCATCTAGGCGGGAGTGAAGAGAACGTGGGAAAGGCCAGTTTGTTTGCGGTTTATATAGCAAAACATTGTCATAGATCAAAATAAATCAACAACTGCTTCCAAAAAAACATAGAGTTTAATTCTTTTCACGTGTTGTTAAATATCTGTTAACGGTGTCCTGGAATTTAATAACAACTTCTCTTCATTAAAATATTTGTCATCTAACGCCACCGCTATGCTCTTGACAAATATTAAACAACTGTTAATTAATATCACCACGCGAAGAAAATTAAATTCAATTGTATATAAGCAATATTTGATTTATTTTGACCAAAAAGTGTTTGTCTATAAAAACCTGCAAAAACACTGCTTTTTCTCGCTTTACCTACATCCCACCTTAAGATTAAGTAGAAAAATTCTTCTTTTTCCATTGATCCGTCAGAAAACATATCAATTTATTTCTGAAGCTCATCCATAAATTTGCATTTTAGTTTTGGCATATTGTCATAAAAGTGGACGTATGGTAGCCCTGCTTAAAATAAGAGAAAGAGAAGAACTGTTGAATTTGAAGTGAGAGAAACAGACTAGAGAAACTGCAACCAGCCTAACAGGTCCATTAATACAGAAATATTATCCGGGTTTAAGAGAGTGATCTAAAGCATTTTAATCTTGTTCACTAATTGGTTTAAATCTCATTTTTCTGATTTATTGTTTTTACTAGTCTTTCTCTGAACTACTATACCTTTGAGATTTTATTCCTTAATATATCTTGTAGTTAATTTAATATTACTATTTATTAAAGTATAGAGTAAAACAAAGATAAACATAATATGTCAGTAGTCCTGAAGATGAAATTGGACTCTACTATAAATAAAATAAAGCCATCAGCGTTGAATTTTATTTTGTGTAGTTTCCTTGTAATAACGAATGCTAAGACAGTGAAGTTTTGTGCAATAGAAGAACGAAAGCAAAATCTGGAATAATGAGCTAGAGAAAGAAGAGAGTGAAGTTGATTGAATTAGGGAATAGAATGAATGGACTTTGGAAAGTAATTTGAGAAGCCAACACATAACATTTAAATATAAAAAATATTTCCAAATAGGAAAGAAAACGTAACAAAAGTTCTTATTTAGAGCATATCTGGTTCATAGTCTTTGTGTGATGGAAATTAAAATCCACTTTTGAATTATTTTAATCGAATCTTCTAGTTAAAGAATATTTTGGAATAAAAGGCTTGGATAAGATAGTTAAAACCAAACTAACATAAGTCGAAAACCGCGGAGATTGGATCCTTTTCAAGAAATTTGTAATGTCTAACACATTAATTGATATTTTTCCACGGCTTAAATCGGTGAAATATTTAGTTTATTAGTACGTTTAACTCTTGATTCCTTTTCCTAAACGTTTGAATATCCATCCGGTATACAATCATATAGATAAGATAGTTGAATAAGGATGAGAAAAGTAGTAGTAAATATACCATTATTTGCTTCTTGGAGGGAAAGTAAACACCAATTAATAAAAACCTCCTCCTCCTCCACATTCATCTGGGACTAGACACTTACTAATACTTAGCACCACGACTTACTACCCGTTCGGATTATACGCTTATGTACTCTTTACACTAATGGTTTAGGAATTTAGAAGGTTGAATATAGATTAAGTGAACCCACATTTCCGTTGAGGGAGAGTGGAAAACCACTCCAGTTCACACAAGCAAGATTCAAACCTCAATCTCCCCATCTTCCGCAGTAAATCTAAACACGAATTTATTGAGTTAGCTAACTGCCACTGAGGTGGGTAGATCTGGGACTAGAACCCTGGCCTCCTCGTCACCGGAAAACAAGATTAGGGGAGCATAACATTTAATCTGCGTGCCCACCGGTACGAATACCAATCATAATAAATACTTTTAATGTGTAAGTATTGTTAGGATTGCTCAGAACTGATGCATCTGAACTAGCTTGGGAAGAGTACGGAAGAACTACAGAGATGAAACTGCTGTAGAGAACCACCCTGAGTGAACATGGCCGAGATTTGAACCTAGACCTCTCCATCAGTAAATAAGTGTATTTTGAAATTGACGTCTTAAACTTCTTGAACACCATTGAGGGTTTCAATATTGACCTTGCACTCCCTAAACAGATTCTGGTAGGAAGAAACTTTTAGAAAATACACACCTACCTTATTGTGGTCAGCATCGATATTAGTTTATTATATTATTACCCACCATTGTGATCGAATGGTTCAAGGCGTCACTCTCGCAAAAGATTAGACGGCCGAAGACAAGGAAATAGGGGTTTGAAGCCTGGTCGGGTATACTGAGATTGTTTTCCTAAATGGTGTTTCACTGTCCCTCCATGAAAATGTGGGTACATTTCTTCTAAATTAAATCTTCATCCTTAAAATATTAGCATAGTTAGTGCATTGAATGCGTATAGCATGAACAGCTAGTATGACGTGATGACAAATAACACCCCCTTGAATCGGATTGTGTACTGTACAAGCTCACAACCTCGCTAGTCAATTTAACCTAATGCAGAACGCTGTGAGTCTAGTACCACAAACTGTTTTATTCGTGTTTTCTAACTATTATTGGATTATAATACGAATGATTACAAGGAGAAATAGTAATGTAATGGGCAAATTAATCAAATTAGGATTATAGTTAAATATAACATTTGGATAGCATACACAAAGTATTTATCTTATCAATTAATCTTAAAATAAGAATTGATAAATCACAATTAGTTTCGACCTTATCTAAGATATTAAATTATCCTACTTTATTAATTGAAACATCAAATAGAGGCCTATCATTGTTAATGATAGTACTGAATTATATAATTCCAACTAAGGAAGATTAGAGCTGCTAACTGTTTATTCTAATAGTTAAACTCTGCGTCCTCCAGTGTTGAAAGCTTCCTCCCACTCAGGGCAGACAATGGGTAACATAAGAGGGCGAAGCGACCAACGCGTGTGAGTAAAGGAAGACGTGTGGGGTGGAAAGATACACTACTGAGTGTTATATATATTGTAGGTACAGTGCTGCTCTCTAGTCACTAAACAGAGAAACAAACCTCGCGCTATGATATGAAGGGCGTATTGTACACTCGGTTCAACTCTCTAATATACATGTACAAGCTCCACCATAGTGACGCCCGTCAGAGTATTATTGCTACCTTTCGAGGTAAACGGAGTGGACATTCTGAGCCAAATTATGTTTTTCATTCGCCAGAACGTCTTACTATCAAGCAAAAAAATAAAATAAAAATAGAACACAACTCCAGGTATTGTTGAAGTATAAACTATGAGTGAAATTGAGTCAGCGAGGCTGAGGAAGAGTGTTTTTTATTGTTTTAGAATTAATTAAGCTTGTAAGTATTGTTCCAATAATATTGTACGTTATAGAGAGAATACGTTAAACACTCATTATTAAAATAAATGGTACGACCAAATCGCAAAACTTTTTATAAAGTTTATCATTGCTTGTAACAAAATTTTAAAGAAAAATAAATTTAAGTAAACTACCCTTAAGTAAGTTTTCCTCTTAAAACAAACGCATCATTTTGTATTGATATAGTCTGTGTTATTTCCATAAATAAAATAATATTAATAATATGAATATAATTGTTTTATATTCCCCCCTATCCCACTGTGTTTTACTACTCTTCTATTAGCATTTTAACTATGTTATTGGGTAGGGATGTAAAAATATTATATATCATAGTAAGTGTACCTTCATTTGTGTTGAAAGAGTGTCAGGAACAATATAACAAACCACTACACACCTAACCGGGATTTGAAACGTGACCTTCCCCCCATAGACTAGACTAGATAAGATGTCTGTTTGGTTCAAATGTCCACCGCTGCGGTCCTCAAGCCTGTACGAGTATAGTAGAAACACTCGTTAAATATTTAGTGTACAACGCGTTTTACTACCAGTTCGGGGTTTCCACATATTCATACTACTTGGGCAGGGACGAGAAAGTTACAATCAGAAACTATACCCACATTTGAGCAGAAAGAGTATAGGAGAGCGATGCCGTAGGTGTTGGTATGTAGTTTCCAGTAGTTTTACTAATCTGTTTAACTTTCTCTACATGTTCAAAAGATCTTCTATCTCTTTCCAACCATCACTGATCACTGGACTGAGTGAGACAAGATAGCTTAGCTATCACAGAAATGTAAAAAAAATACCGCTGTAGCTATTGACATGTTAGATTTTGACCATTACAATATTGGTTATTAAATTAAATTTGTTTTCGCCATAAGTAATTAAATATTCTAGTTTTTAATAGCATTGCATCTTACAACGTATTAGTTACGCTAATGAGTTAGGGATTAAGAAGTTTGAATTTAAAGGAAGTGTATCCGCATTTGCGTGGCAGGAGAAAGGAAAACCATTTTGGAAAACCACCCATAATACACCCCCGACCGAGATTCAATATTTAAATTAATACTATATCAATTTTGCAAATTTAATTTTGAATACGTAATAAAGGAAGAGTATGTTACCAAATTAAAATATTTTTTGTCTCACAATGGGAATAAATTATACATCAAACTGAATTATATTCATGTATACACTTTTTAATATTTCTTTGTTGTACTTTTGAGAATTGCTGATAGATAATTTGAAAATTTAATAGCATGCACTGAGCCCCAATTTGGATGCGATGGAAGCTTCTAGAAGCTTAAAGTTCATGTATGTAAAACAAGAAGGTCTCTATAGTATGTGGAAAGAGAGTGTCCTTCAATCTTAATACAGTAACAAAACCCCTACTTCATAAGTTTACAAGACTATCAAACACTCAAGATGTTCCGCGAGCTCTCACTAAGTTGTTACAAACAGTTACTCTTATAATATAGTTTAGTCTAGTTCACATCTAGATTATTATTAATCTTTCTAGTCTACATGTAATTACAGTGGTCTGACTTTCTGGTGGTCTACCAAGCTGTCGACATTTCTCAAACCCATTTGTTTGGATTTTTTTATTTATTTAAGTATTTAACGTGCACTAGATCAACCGACTGATTATTATACCAGTACACGAGAATTTCCATGAGCGAGAATGAAACGGCTAATCAATATCAGCGAGAAAGATAATTACACATACTTTCAGGGTTCTTTTACATGCCACAATAAATATAGGACCAACGGCTTTACTTCCCCTCCGATGGAAGTTGTGTTATGGATTTTTATCGTTCAATAAAATTCAATCGTTTCCGGTTGGGTTTGAACCCACGAACATAGGGCCCTGAGGTGAGCACTTTACCCCAAGACCACCGAGGTCATCAATTTGTTTAGAGTAACGCTGTACATTTTCAACCTACTCCTGAGGACACGTGGACTCAACGTCAAATTAATCGAGTTCATAATCATGTTCATGAAGGGAATGCCAAGCAATTTGAAACCGAAATAGAGCTGTCAATAGTTTAGTGGTCATGAATAGAGAAGATATATTAAATTAGTTTCAACATATAAAATTGGGCTACAAATATAATATGAGTATAAATCGGGTTCTACCGTTCCACTTTGACCCCTTGACCTCCCAATTATTTGGGCAGGTTTTCCCCGGTGATTTTACTTGACCTACTTTAAGGTCACTTGGATGCTATCTCGGTATGGCACAAGTTTGGTGGGAGGACATGTTGAGACAAGAATATTCCACGGTTATATCGCAACCCTAATGAAGTCAAAATCTAATTGGGATGTATCTATTTATAGAATATATTTTGGGAAATGTCAAAATATATTTTGGTAAAAATATATTTATAAAATCTATTTTGGGAAACGCCATAATTTATTTTCAGAAATATCTATTAATAAAATCTATTTTGATAAACGACAGAATCTATTTTTGGAAATATCTATTTATTTAATATATTTTTGATCCATGATCGGCGCAAGCTATGTGGCATAACATGTCAATAAAGGAATATGCCAAGGGTGATATGGCCACCCTGATGACGTCAGAATCTACTTTGAAAACTGACTAAGATTTGGTTATTTACAATGATGCTGACGCAATATGTGTAATCGTTTTGTCTATAAATATAAGCTTAGATGTGAGCAATTATTAATTCTTGAAATAATATTTAGTTGAAGAACAGTAGAGAAGTAGGCAAATCTTTCAAGTGTATAATTACTATGGTCATATTATGACAAGACTTACATGCTTCCCAGATAACTATTTTCAATATATATATATATATATATACTAACATTATCATAATATGCTTTCAGTCCACGGCCAGGTTAATTTAATAAAATGCCTCCATCTTCCTCTATCGTTCCATTACTATTAAACGGGTTGTGAAGCGTTATATAAGGATCCTATGCTGTGGGTTACGCTTAGCCTCTCCTACTCAATCCTGATTTCACCACCAAGTGGTGTACCCCGAAATATGAATAACCTGCTGGAGGCTGAGTTGAATCCCAGAAAAAGCCAGGTAATGTGTAGACGAGAGACAGGAGAATATCTAAGGCCAAAACCCAAAGAGCTCGGAACAAGGTTTGGCCAGTTAGCTTACCACTTGGTTGGCTGGGTGTGTGAGGGCTGTTGAGAGGTAGGTCATCACCAGCACCCAAAGCCTCAGTTAAGGAAGGTCACCACCAAAAGGTCTACTAAAGGACCTATAAGCGGCATCCCCGCTACTCAGGTGTAGGCCAATACAGGTATAGTAAGCGGATGGCTGAAAAACCAAAGTACTCGAAAAAATAAAGTAGTATGCATATACTAACAAAATGTATGAAGCATAATAGGTTAAATATTTTATGCTTAGTTAATAATATTATTTTGTTTCAGTTAAGAAAATTACTTGTAATGCCCTGAATATCTTTGACCTTAGACCCCTGTCCTTCAGATCCACAAAGATGGTTGGTGCATTTAACTGCTGGAGAGCAGTCCGAAGATCCCACAGTGTTTCTAATAATGTGGGATGAAAATGGGATGGGCACGGCTCCAGTTGAAACAGGAGTTTAGAATACCAACTATTCAAAAGATAAGCCATTGCAAAATTGTCCATTTAAAGTGTATTGCATTTATATTTAGGCACAATAGCTCTGTTGATAGCGTGAGGCATTGCCTGACACTTTGGCTCGTTTGATAGCATGCCCACATACAAATCTAAGTATCCCAGGTCCAAGTACTGGCAGGACCTCTTACCTAAGGATATTATTGTAATAATAAGTTTGATCTTTTATTGGAGGTTCTAGCGGATGTTGTGCTAGTTCAATATTGAGAAAGTATTAACTTCATCTACACTAAAAATAACTAATATATAGTTATGTTATTTTCAGATGCCTGGGACAGCCATATGATATACCATATACCCAAGACCTCACAACATAAAGTCCTGTTAAATAAAATTATCACACTATTCTCGGAAGTGTTTGCCACACGAATCCTTCCTTACTGAATAACGTCTCAAGCATTAGTGGGAACATTTTTTCCCACCTGGATTATATTGACCAATCCATATATGAGAATATTTATAAAGAAAATATGTTGTAATAGTTAACATTTTTGAACTTGAAATTGAAAGGGATATTTTCGTTTTATGTGTCCCTGAAACAAAAAACGTTAATTCAAAATACCGTCTAGCCCCAAGTCTGTCTCTCTATCCCGGGACGTAGATACGAAACGAATTGTTGGATTTTCAACTTTATATCATGGAATAACTTTTGATTTTGATCCATAAAATTAAAATAAAGGTTAGTATACTGGTGAGTGAGTATTTGAAAAAGGCTCTAGCGATTGGGTTTCAAAATGGAAAGCTGATGAATGTTTGACATGACAAACAACACTATAATACGTAAATGCGTTTAATGGTGGTTTGAAATTGGACTAATTTAAAAAAATGTTCTAATTATTTGCTTCAAAATGAATATCTGTGAATTCCTATTGCATCAAAAATAATTATTAAAAAATAGTATACTGGTGATTAATATTTTTTCAAGATTGATACCTGAGTGATAAATATAATATATATTGAATGTAATTTAATTTATGGATAGTTTGCTTATGTAAATGGCATTTATGATTTAGTTCAAGGAATTGTTATACAAGATTAATAACAACATAATTCTACTGAACATTGAGGGTAGTACATTAATTACGGATATTTGAGAGCTTATATTTAAAAAAATTGTTTTAGCAATTTTGTTTAAGGGAGTATGATAAAATGTTTGTTTTCCCGTGTAAAACTTACTTAGGTATAGTTTACTGAAAAAAAACTGCGTTTTAAATTTGGTACCAAGATTCATTAGAAAGTTTGTACGAATGTGTCGTACCATTTATTTACTGCTATATTTTAACTCAATGTATAAGAGTGAAACATGCTTTAATGTAGTTTATTGAATCAATATATTTGAAATCAAGGAATAAGGGGAAATATACTTAAATATAAATGACTGAAAATTTTGTTCCAAGCTATATTATAAATTTTTCACGATTGTGCTCTATCATTTATTCCCCACTCTATTTTAATTCATTTAATAAATTGATAAGCTGTTTAGGGATTTATTACTTTTAAAAATAAAAGTTTAATCGCGAATTTCGTTGCGAGTAAAATTGCAATGAGAGATTAAAGTGTCCATTCACTGAAATTATTTTCTACAAAATGTGCTCTTGTATTTTTAAACTAAATATTTCGACTCCTGTTTTAGTTGAATTTCATTTAGTATGACGTGAAAACGTGATCCCTTCACCAACTACATCAACCATCCCCCAGGCTGTAGCTTTGCTGGTTGCAATTACCCTATATTTCACCCCCCCTCCCCAATGGACTAGTGGGCCAGTAGAGTAAGTAGTCTGAGCTTTACCAAGAGGTGTCTCTCTGTCTGTCGTCGAGGAGAGGATAAAACAGTTAATGCGTTTCTTTTATATTGGTAGAGAAGATACAGTACATCTTGCCATCATGGCAAGCGATCGTGACGCATTAAGCTGGGTTGAAGATCAAATTACTGCTTTACTCGATCGGCTGCAGGACCATGGGATCAGTAATGATGATCATGTCAGCCTACTGTTTACCAGCATGGACTCAACGTGAAATCATATATACGTCCAGTTTAGGAGAGTGAACTATCTAGACACTTGATACATGCTGGATAACGTAGGTCACATGTTGCAGAGTAATAGTTTGTTCATGATTACTTCGCCACTGTTTGTTAATCTAAGCCATCTTAAGGTGGCTTGGGAGAGTGGTGGGCGTTAATATGAGAAGCTCTCCACCGCAAGTACATACGGCATAAAAAACAAAGAGAATGTTATGATTCAAAATGGCCACAAACTTTGTCTTGCCCGTGTATTGACTGTCGCCAAAAGTGTATGTGGTTTTAAAATTCACCTAGAATGCATATAAATGAACACCTAAAAGAATATAAAAGATGGCCGTAATATTAAAAAGTGCAAAGCAGATTAGTGCCATGATACGCGTGTGACACTTTTGAAGGGTGGTGGAGTCTTTGAGCTGAAACGATTTCAAATATACCTCTCCAAGTATAAAATCACGATATTCTGGGAAGGTTGGTGAGGCAAGTCCTTTATAAGGGGCCTATCCCTCTCAAACATTCTTTTATGAGGTATTTGTATTTTCATGACAGTAAGCAAAGCTATTTTGATATTGTAGCCTCCTTGAAAGTAGCATTTAAGTAACTGTACGTTTGTCGTGAGTTTCGTGTACCATTTAACACAAAGAATGAGCAAAAATTGGTATTCTCTTGCATAAATTGCTACGCTAAAGCTTTCTGCAGTGAGGGTAAGCCTGTGTCCTCTAATGACTGTGGATGGTTGTTCGCTAACCAGAAGTTTTACAATAGCTACAAACGTTCCGGTTTTTGTAGAGCTCACATATCACTGCGATTGCCAAAAAAAAATGTGTGGGCTTATAAGCAATTATTAATTTTGGTAATAGCAGTCCATTAATATCGTAATTATGATAATTTTGGCATATTATCCGAGACCCAATTTTGTGTGGTCATCTCTGCTACTTGAAGCAAGTACCATACAAGTCATCCCTTGAGAAGAACAATTTCTTATTTGTATTATACGACGTTGAGTGCAGGTAGGAAAGGCTGCTTCAGGGTGCTGCTAGTACGTAACTATACAGAGTTAACCTTTATGCCATACAGACGTGTTGCAAGTCTTGCTTTCATGTTTAGGGAAGTGATCATTTTTTTATTAGCTTTGGGGGCAATAGGAGTTACGTATTCGAAGGTGAAACCATAATGGACCGAGTTTTTGAGTAAGTAAGGTTAACTAGAATTAAGGATGCCACCCTCATTACGTATAATAGCAAGGGCTATGACGCAAATGTTATTCTGAAACACATTATGATGATAAGAAAATGGACTCCAGACCTCATAATTAACGTCAAGAAAATAATGTGTATGGAGCCCACTCCACTTTATTAATTCACTGAACTTTCTACCGATGGCGTTGTCTATCATTCCTAAGACATCGAGTTTGGACGAGTCCTTGGACAAAGGATAATTTCTTCATTTTTTCAATACAAAAATAACAATGGTACTGGGGGGTCTTGATGCCAAAGGAGGAATACGCCATCGGTGAAATGTCAGTTGAGGGAAGGAAGCATCTTAAGATGTGGTATGACATACTGAACAGAGAGAATTATGTCTTTAATTTCAACTGTGAATTGGAATTATATTGCGTGAAAGATGTAAATATACCACGGAAAACCTGCTTAAAGTTTAGAGACATGATCATTGCAAAAGCTAAGGTATATCCTTTTTGAAAGGCGTGTACGATCGCTGGAGCAGCCATGTTGGTTTATCGCTGAAGTCACCTTATGAAAATATACCATTGGTATCAATCCTAATGGTGGACACCGGTACACAGACCAACAGTAGCTCATCGCCGTACAATGTCGTTTCTAGGAGGCCCACCAGCGTCAAGTCTCTATTATTCATGTGGGCAGTGGCTGTGAGGAATTTGTGATAGGGTGACGTATAGATAGTATTGTTAAAGCTAGGGATATCATCATCGTCTTACAGTTTTGGGGGTGTTTTTGGCACGGGTGTCCTCTCTTTTATTCCGACTTGAACAGCCCATTAAAATAGCCACCATGGAATATACTATAAAGCGGCCATAGCCTGAGTGTAAAAGTTTAATAATTCCGTTTGAATGGACTAAGAAATGTGGAAGTGCATGTTTAACGCAATGAAACACACCGACAAGGACTTGAAACAATTTGTACTCGAGTACAAGGTGTATAGTAAGGAGCCCCTCAGCCCCAATAACGCATTTTTGCTGGGCATACAAATTGTATCAATTTCTTCCACGATGCAGACCCTTCTTGTGAAGATAAGATCAAGTACTTGGACGTGTGTTCATTGTATCCAAACGTTCATAATTACAAAAAGTACCCCATTTTTTATCCAAGGATTCACTTGGAACCAAATTTCCCGCTAGTAGATAAAGTAGAAAGCTTAAACAAAGCTACTGCGATGCCTTCACGGGATTTATTATTTTCCGTTTGCCAACATAGAAGCATTACAAATTCATTTTTATTCTGTGTCGTAAATGCGGGGAAGAGAAGAAACAAAATGCAAGTTAGCGTGACAACAAGAAATACCGTTGGCTGACAGAAATCTGGGTGATTGTCACTATCCGTTAAGTCGTTGACAAAGGGTAAACCGTTGAAGCCGCACATGAAGTGTGGGAATATGATGTATGTTTTACGACCTTCAGGCACATTATTACGGTTTTTTTTCCAAGGGTGCATTGATATTTATTTGAAAGTTAAACAAGAAGCCAGTGGATGGCCAGAATGGTGTACCTCCAAAGAGGAGAAGTTAGCTTACGTTCAATATTATGAGGAAAAGGAATGGAAAAAATAAATCATTCGATATGTAAGAATTCCGGTCTCCGCACATTGGCTAAACACTTGTTAAATACATTATGGGTAAAGTTTGAGCAAAGTCCTGATTTACCAAACATGGCCGTCGTCAACGACTATCAGGGCATTCACAAGTGCCTGTCAGATCCATACACCAACGAATCACCGTGGTCAGCGTCATTGACTCTAATGATGAGGTTTTGTTTCTCAATAATTACAAGGATGTGCGTGACGTGTTGCGGCCTAACTCAAACATGAGTGTTGAGGTGTCATATTACAGGACTGCTATGGCTAGGTTACACTTATATAATATCCTAGAGAAATTGGGGTACCGCATTTTGTATCATGATACAGATAACGTTCTATTCATGAAATTCTCCGGCGATTGGAGTCCACTGATCGAAGACTTGGTGAAATTTTGTGTGACCTCAATAACGATCTTTAGGATCATGGTCCGGAAAGCTACATTAGCACCTTTGTATCTAGTTTCCCCAAGAATTGAGCATTCTTATCTTGTGTCGGTGAAGATCACACCAAAATAAAAACGGTGTATTTCAAGGTCTGTGGGGACACCATTAGGACATCATTAGGAACGACGTTAATTTTTACTTTTAAGGTGATTATAATAGAAAAGGATGCATAAAAGTATATATTGATATCACACGAAATTGTAAGAAAAGGTATTTCAACTGTATGCACAGTTTCAAAGACTAAATTTACCGGCCAGTGTACACCAAACGGTGAATAATTGATGATTAAAATACGTTCCTGTTTGGGTATCAGAATCCTTGTAAGCTTGCTCGTCATGACTAAAAGTCGATACTTAAGACGGGCTGAAAGATCAACTTTATTTATTTTTCACTCCAAAGAGCTCCATTGGCATACCATTCCTCAAAGTTTTGAGATTTGTTCATATTTTTTCTGAATGAAAATACGCATACTTTTTAATTGCTTTATTTAATGGACTATGGATATTTTATTTACCGGATCTTTATTGACAAGTGTAAGCCTTCAGCTACTTGATTATTTCTAGTCCAGTGCAAATAATATAGCTTTTTTGTGTGCTTATATTTTGATAGAAATTTTTGTTTGTTAATATAGCTTTTTTGTTTGCTTATATTTTGATAGAATTTTTTGTTTGTACATATATTTAAATTGAAACTTTATTTATGTTGCTTTTGTGTAAGATATATATTTAGCAAGTTTTTTTTAGTACCGAGGTAAGTATTCCCATCATGAAGGCAAGAAACAGTTTCTTGTTGTTTCCTATACTCTGAATAGATAAAATATTTATTAATTTGATATCATATAACTGCTATTCATGGTGAAAACTATGTTTGTCCAATTATTGTAAATAAATATGATAAAAAATAAAACATTTATGATTTTCAAAATAATGCTATTCATGGTTTAAGGTATGCTTGCCATATTGTAAATAAATATTCTGTCTTTTAACGTCTAAACCAAAACGCCCCCCTTGTATCCTATAAAGATACAAGCTCATTTAATTTATTAACTCAGTCTAAAATTCTATGGAAACATTGAAACAAAAATTAGCCAGCTGTGTAAAGTCGCATCTTGTTTCCAACTTTATCCATTACTTGGACACAATGTTTAAAGTTAAATTAAAAAAATCCCCTGCTGTCATGCCTTTTAGCAGCCGGGATTTGAACAAAACGGGTCAGGACCACGTGTAATATTCTGTAAGGGCCTGCCGAAAATGTATGGCAACTGTAATAACTATCCACAGATGATGGTTTGGACGACCTGATGTGGGAGGCCAACAAAGTGGTCATCGATATTTTTATCAAAGGATTCCATCATCAAAATATTAGTGTTATAAACCTCACACAAAATATATCCCACCAGGATTAAAGCTAAAGAGACATTTCCTTAAACGCCCACTATATCGTATTGTTTAAAAATCCCCTGGATGAAGCCAAGATACAACTCTTCGCACACCAGGTTTGCCCTGAAAAGCCACGTGTTTTACAGGAGGCCTACGTGAACGCCACATAAACTCCAAAGGTATATTATGCTAAATTTAAAGCAAGGTACACCCAAATGGTTCTGATAAAGAACTAATACAAGTGTTGGTTGTTGCGTATACCTACTACACAAAGGCTATAAAAACATTAAGATTTCCCAATTACATATGATTTCATAACAATGAGCCCCAAGATGTTAAATAGAGCCCCGCTGTTGCGTGTGATGCATCGCATAAGCCCTAGGCAAAGGGCCACTGTATTAAAAACGGTAGACAAAAAACTGAAGTACTCGGACGTTTTTGTGATTATTGTACAAATCTACAACTAAAGACCATTTATTAAAGATCTCAAACGCTTTTTAGTAACTTTTGTAATTATATTTTGGTGGGTTGCATTCCCATCACTCTATTCTGCCAAGATATATTTGAACTAAGGAGACTCCCATACATCACTGACTATCCTCAAGGACTGTCCAGCTTTCAGAAAGCCACGGCAGACAAACTTTCAAAGAATTGTCGCCTCTAATTTGACCAATTCCTGGGGAACAAGATTGTACTTCTAGTATGAATGTTGCCAAGATGGTGTGTCATGCAACAAAAATAATTTCAAATAGAGCAAGGTGAGCGACTATTGTTTATGCTGCCCGTAAGAGGAGCAACTTGTAAACAACCATCCTCAGAGGTTGGAACTAAGAACGGTGGAGTCAGCAGAGACATGAGATGATTGTGTTACTTCTCTCCCTATAACAAAATGCTGGTGAATGGTCGCCATTATTGTCAAAATTACTTTGATCTGGACTATTGGACTGGCTTTTCCCGCACTGGTGGGCACAAGGACTAAACGTCCGGCTCATATAAATTATTTGATGGTGATGGGGAGGATCATAGTTTTGGATGGGTGAACTTGAGTGATTTTTCCGAAATGGTTTTTAACTTTCCCGTCTTGGAAATGTGGGTGTATGTAATTTTAATCTTACCTTCCTCCTCCACGAGAGTAATTAGTCCTTACACTTGTACACCCCGGATGAGTTGCAAGATGCGATGAAAAATTAAAGTCTGAGCTAACCAGCTCTAAAAGATTTGATTTAAATTAGGTGAATATAACTTAGTTATCTTTATTTATTTCAATGAGAGTTTAACGTAACTATTGCTAATAGTGTCCAAGTGTGTCGTTTATACACTTTAGATTAAGGGGGAGTTTAAGGGGGAGCAATATGAATACTACGCTACACGCAGGTCATAATTCTGCGCCGAGGGTCCCCTGTTCGGTTCCCTGCAATGGTGAAATGTTTATCATTAGTGAAATTAGGATTTTATCTTTCATGATAATGAACTAACGACCGATAGATTGGGTCTGGCGTCTGATCTTAGGTAAATTTAGTTTCTAATATGTATGATAATATAATCCGTTTCTAGAGAAAATACATTAGTAACACCAATAAAGAAAATTATATTGTCTAATAAAAACTTTATTAACTTATATACTACAGAGGTTAATTCTGCCTTTAAAAGCATATATTATTAGTTTATAGAGAACGTAGGGTTTTTGTTAATGCTATGAACTATGATAGATACGGGGTGAGAGGTTTTGTAGGTTTAAGGTGGAATATTATAAGTTTTTTATTTTTAAGGTCGTAAATTGAAGCTGTGTTGTTTACGTTGTTTTCTATTTAATATCTCTGAAAGACTTAAAAAGAATGATTAGTAAAATGGACCTTCTACTAGAAATCTGAGTAGTCATTTTGGAAATAATTTGTTCATGCTAATCATCTCTCTGCATTATCTACTGTTGTTAAGACGATCTTAATTCCAGAAAATAATGATTTCAGAATTTTACTTATTCATTATTGTGTGGATCTTAAATGTAGGCCTATAGTCTAGTAAGTTTTCTAATTTTTAAATTATAGCTAACATATATGAAAATGCCAATAATTTCCTTGACTTTTCCCTACTAGACAGCATACCCTGTCCTTTCCATCTTTTTCCTATTTTCCAGGTGCGTATCAACCCCGTACATTTTAAAATTATGTGGTTGTTCTTCCAGTAGTAAAATTGTATAATTTTCCATTTTTTTTACAAAACTTGTCAAATTTCCGTGGTAATTGGAAGTAAGTTTGGGATAATTTTTTACAATGCGTGCGCAAATAATATTTAATCAATAAACGCATGTTGCAATTTACCCTAGATCAAACAGTTGGAATCTAATTTGATACTCATTAAACTATTATGGACATTTTTTATTATTTAAATCATAGTTCTAATAGCTTCTAGTTGCTTAAAAGTATTTTTAAATTTTATTTAAGTTAATAATTTTGTAACCCGTGACCAGAGGGTCGCCGGCCATTCTTACGTCACCGTGTGAATCGCGAGCTATTTTCTGGATTTTAGGGTAAATTGTTGACTAAACACGATTGAAAAAAATAAATGGAATGCTCAAGAGTTTATTCTTGAAAATAAAGCAAACAAAAATACACTTAGTTACAATCAAAACAATCACTGGATTTTTCAAGAAGATCACAAATATATCCCTGTGCTAAATAAAAGGATCTTGAACATTCCTTATATATTTTTTAGGAAGCCGATTTGGTACTTCCTCTTCAATATCTTCTATTTCATTAATTATATCCACTATTTCGTCAAGTTCGCGCAAACACACAGGGAAATAGTCGGCCATTTTGGGTATCTGGCAGGCCGAGGAATGAGGTCGGACCGTCATTCGATTTTAGCGTGTGCGCAGTTGACACCTACGGGACAACAGTCACCCCGCAAGCGACTATCGTCAGCTCTTATGTAATTTTAAGGAAGGTGTGGACTGTTGACTGCCAGGGGACTCTTGTCCCCCGACTATAATCACGGCCCTGTATGATAAATAATCAATTTTTCGAGTGGCATTAACTCCAAAGGTGTATAAATCTCCAAATAATTATATTCACTAAATTACGAGATATAAATGTCTCTAATTGTTCTAGTTTGGAGAGCTGACAATCTCTTTAGTCTTGAATTTGTTGCATGACCCTAGATATTACTCATATCAATTAAATGCGAGTGAACCATTAGTAATATAGGAAAAGTTTGAATGAATTTGTTAATAGATATGCACACCCACGTCTAGCTCCAGTGACTGGGATTAGTTTTTTTATAATATTGTTTATATGGCCTTCCCACAGCAGATTCTTGTCAGCAGTTAAACCCAGATACGTCATGGAATCAACAAAGTAAAGCATTTCATTTCCCATACATATTTTATTATTATTATTATTATTATTATTATTATTATTATTATTATTATTATTATTATTATTATTATTATTATTATTATGTTTGAGGTTAGGACGTAACTTAAGTCTTTCTGACTTACTGATACTTAAAGTAAAAAAAATCGAAGTTTGGTGCACTAATGGTAAATAACTATGAATAATATAATTATTTAGCTAGACTTTAAACTACGTCGATCTTAAATGACAGCAGAGAGGAAATTGAGCTCTAGCTCAGAGGATATTATTGTATTTGTATGTTGAGCCACGTTTAGGCTAATATTTATAGTTTTGTCAAATAGGCTATTGTATAATTAATATTTTCTTTGTGTAAGCTAGTAGGGATTTAATGATCTAGTTATTAATAGTGTACTGCCTTATGAGCTGATCTATCATAAGTAAATACAGAAAATACTTTATATGCCTTACGCTCGCTTGTGTTTATCAATTTTATACTGTTGTTCATTCAAATATTTTACTATCAATAAATAATCATTCTCTATATCTCTGACAACTTAGTTTGTGTCTTACTATTGTGTCGCCTCCTCCTTTTTTGTATGTTAAAACCGTGTGGGCTTGGAGTTCTGTCAGGATATTTTTGGCTGAGGATAGGGAGGAGGGCGAGGATGATATGATTACTCGTGTGGATTCGTGATTGATGTTAGATTATGTTTTTAAAGGTTTATTATTATTATTATTAGCACCACGTCTTACTACCCGCTCGGGTTATACGCAATAAAGGTTTATTAATACTACTACTATACTAATATAAAAGTGATGTTAGAAGTGAAGTGACCGAACGGGGTGTTATGAGGTTTTACGTATGGCCTGACTGACAGCTAGGCGGTCCCTGTATGGACGTCGAACCTGGTTTCATGGGCTCGAGCGGCAGCCCTGACTGGTACTTGGTGAATCCGAAGACTTATCCCGCATGGCCCCATGACAAGCCACGTGACCTCCCTGATTACGATCTTTAAAGTCAGCCCCAAGGGCTTTAAAAACCCTCCTATTAAAACCGAGCGACCGGCCTGGTTTCTAGCTATGGACTGCTAACACCCCCGTTTCGTGTCAGCGCTTCTAGTTTATTTGTTTATTGATTCGTCTTAACTATCCTCCAACACCTGTTATGCCATCCACTACTTACAACATCCCATGTTTATAAAACATGCCTTCCAATTTAAGGCCGTTGATGACAATTGATTTCATTTAAGTTAATTTTCCTCAATCATTTGGTCTCTCAAAGGTTTTGCAGATAGAGTCGCCTGGACTCAGGGAAGAGTAAATGATTTAATAATGTACTCTAATATCATAGTCCGGACTTCTTATCTCTGGTTTCGTTCTTTTATATTGTGTAATGCTGTAGGCAGGCTTTTGGTCTCTAAGAACTCAAAAGCGGCTACACTTATAACATTACAGATTTTGACCAATCAAGATAACTTTGGTAACAAGCTAATATTATTAAAGGAATTTGATATGTTTTTAAGTTTATAAGACTCAAGATCAACTTTTAATGACGATGTAGTTTTCTTATACTTCGTCAATAATTCCTACGAGATGATCCAGTTGTTGACCCCTGGTCTAATGTTTCACTCTAGCAATAGATTAAACTGTTTATGAAGGGTATTGAGGTTCAAATCCCGACTGGATGCACTGAACAATACTTTTCTTAGATGGTATCCCACGCTCCCTCTTTACAAATATGGGTACACTCACTCTAAATTCAGCCTTCCTAATCCCTAACTAATAATTGTAACTAGTAGGTAGTCATGCGTATAAAACGGATGGCTAGTAAAATACGTGCTAAGAAAACTATAAATTTTAAGAGACGTATTCATTTTTTGTGAAAATCTATTACATTATAGCTATAACCAAAGACGTTTAGTGTGGGCTACGAAAGAAATGTGTAAAAATAATGGAAAAAAAAAGACTCTGAGGAAAATTAAAAGAGTGCACTTAAATGTTGTTATGGAAGTCATTCCAAAGAATTCACGGAAAGAACAAACACAGAGAAATAGCTCGCTGATTATGTTTCAGCTTTTTTAGTCAAAACTGAAGCCAAACTTTACTTAATTTAAACCGTACTCTTTATTGAAGTTTGATTTGTTCTTCTCAATAGGGTTGGTGTATTTTTTTTACAATAAACATAATTGTTTATATTATTAGTATTTTTCTTACTAACTTTATATCTCATTGATTCGCTCGTGTAAGATAAGGTCTTCTGGCAGGTCGATAATGCCATTAAATATTCAATTTTAAAGCATTTATAAAATAAATGTTACCTAGAATTGAATTTTACCTGACCACCATCAAGGCCTTTCGAACATTTTTAAATAATGTCATAGTACTTGATTAGAATCCTAATTGGAATGTAACATAATACATGGACATGTTACAAACGTGATTACTTAAAATAGCTACTCACACAATAAAATTGTTCCCGAAGAGCCTTCACCCGTTCTACCCACTTCAACGTTCCCTTTTACCTAAAGAGTGTGCCAGTCTGGACCAGCACGGAGTGTCATGCCAGATGACGTCATGAGGTCCACGCCAAATATGACTCGAGACCTCAGTAGAATGATATGGATGCTTTCAGAGTGTTCCATGACTAAAACCGTCTGGGCTAGCTCCAGTTGTTCAATCGATTCCACGCATGCGCCATGTTCCCCTTCCTATACCCACCTCTAGCCTCCTTTGATTTCCCCTTTATCCATCTCTATGATCACGTGATAACATTCAAGAACTATAAATTGGCATGTTTCATCTGTATTGGTATTCATAATACCACCGTTGACTGCTTAGGTAAGCTAAGCGCTTCCACTAAGCAGGATTGCTATCTTCTATTCAAAATTATATTTCGAATTATAGTTATTCTTTTTTAAACTTTTCAAAACTAGCCTTTCGAATTAAATATTAAGTATTAATATTTATTTAAATCAAATATTAAATTTTAAATCATATTCCTGAGGTCACTTCAATAAAATAGGTTTGTCACAAATTTACCTTATATGGAATTCAATATATATTATAATTTAAAGGCCACCATATTGGGCGTGATAAATAATTAATGTCTTATGTAATTGTTATACTGCTGTACCAGGCATGATTGTGTTGAATGAGATTAGGTATGCTCATTTATAAACTGTCTTATTAAAGAACATACAAAAAGGTCTGATATTTATATGAACAGATTATATCAAAGTAAATTATATTCGAGTAAATTCTTTCAAAGAAAATTATATCAAAGATGGAGTTTCCATCACTCTGTCGTAACAACCCTTTGTGTCCCGCACAACGACTTTGAATCCATGATTATGGTATTTTATATACCGAAACATGCCGGAAGAATATAAATCAGCATCCTTCTAATAGCTGAGTTTCACAAGGAGTAATGGGACTGGAAAAAGATAGGATTTAGATTTCATACATAGCCTTAAAATTAAAATTATTATGTTCCTCAAATCGTTGTAACAAGATCATCTAACTACTTTGTTAAACTTCATTGAGAGATGCTAACTTACTAATTCTAATTTTAGTTATATTCATTTTAATTTGTAGTAAGGAGAAATATGAAATTAGTATTACAAGGAACGTCCTTGGTTGATTGATTGTTACATTTCTTTAGTCAATTAAACGATATAAGTTATGAATATAAGGAATTAGTTTATTAAAAGATAGATTGTTTGACCAAGATGATAGTATACAGTAATTTAATTAAAGTTCTCGTTCCACCATTTTATTCTACTATTGATTATTTCTATGTCAATTTTTGGTTAGTGTCTTTACGTCTCTCAATTTTAGTCGAGTTTCTAATTATTCTGGATACAATTTTTATAACTCAATACTTAATAATTCGCATTGGTTTTGTATCAGACTTGAGGATGGCGTAGTGCGCCGAAACATGTCGTCACGTCACCCAGCCTAGAGGCGTAACAAGCTTTTAAGGAGTGTAATCAAAACATCAGATAAGGAACGTAGTTCAATCTTTCAAGTAACATTATAATTTGCATTTTTCAAAATAACAATTTCGTCTACACTTCTTTTATAACATCCAATATCTTATATATAAACAACTTATATTATTCAACATATCATAACTATAAAGATTTATCTGGATGACACATCTGTGATTACAACAATTTTGTAATTAATCCTTTCGATTGTTAACACAGCATTTTAAACTTTTTTACCCATTTAACAAGTTCTTAATAATATTATAATCACTTATTTTAATTTTGTGGACTATGTCATAAGAAATATTTTAATTTTAATTTTAATATGTTTCATATGTAATTAAATTTTAATATGTTTTATATGTAATTATCTCATCAGCAATTCTCATATGTGAAAGTTTCACATACTAAGTACCTGTCAAATTGCTAACTTACTATCAATCACCTTTTATTAATCTTATTAATTGTATTGTAACTGTGTAAATAGTAATTGTCAACTTTTTCTTAGGTTGGTATTGGTAAAATTGATCATTCATGTGATTAGCTAGTTTTGATCCTTATTCATGTATTAACAGCTCCATTCCAGTCATTGACTATTTACATTTTCTAGTTTCAGTTAATTCTCAAAAATATTTTTATCGCTTGGTAAGATATTGCACAATTACAGTTTTACCTATTTATAAAATCAATTTGCTCTTTAACAATCTCTTAGGTGATCCTTAGGAAGACGGCTATGTATTTGTAATTGATGTAATTCCTGACTTAACAATATTCTCTTTGAATAATTAATTCATCTCCATTAATTCATATGGTTAATTGACTTATTGATTTAAATTCTTTTTCTTGGTCTCACAATTTCTATTTTAATAAACTAATTCCTTATATTCATAACTTATATTGTTTAATTGACTAAATAAGTGTAACAATCAATTGTCGTCCTACCAAGGACGTTCCTTGTAATACTAATCACAAGTTTTATAATCTGATTTACAACACTGTTGATCTTTAAACTTTGTTTCTGTCCTTAGTTTATTGTATCCAAGTTTTGTAACTAATATTTTAATATGATATATATGTATTTTAGAATTGTCATCAACCCATATTTTAATTCAGTTGATGATGTTATATCAATTTATTAAAATATTTTTTATATATTACATTTATTGCTCATTAAAAGCAAAATATAATCAATCTTTTGAATATTATTGTCACTCAATTCATCTACCAATTTTAAAACTATCTAATTCATTAGATTAAAAATCAATATATTTTGTTATGGCTATTCCTGAATTTTCTATCTAAATCTTAACTTTAATTATAACCACTCCTTACTTTAAAATACTTTAGAATGTTTTCTAAAATGTTCTACAGTATGTACTGTTTCTCTGGCGAATACTCTTTTTTTTTTCTTTAACTCATAGTAAAAATGAAGCAGGAATTAATCACCATCATAGATTCCAGAGTTCATTCTAAAGAAATACATATATTACAATTTTTGAGTAACAACAATTTATGAAAACAATAGCATAAAAAAATTAAGATGAAACAAAATACAATAATGCCCCTTATCGTTTTAAAATTAACATAATACGCCAAAAGAATGTATTATAAATAGGATCCTTCCCATCCCACCCCAGCAGCACTACATGTAATTTACAAGGAGCCAATATTGACAATAGGAGAGTTACAAACATTAACTTTTTGCCATCCCTTTTTATAGAAGTCAATTTTACAGAATAGGTAAGTCAAAGAAAAGAGGCTAAAAAAATAACGCCATGAAACTCACCGAGTTTATTTTACCACATCAAAGAAAGTAATTACTATAATTTCTTACTCTCCGCCACCATTCTATAGATCACAAAAGGGCAGAGATCCACGTTTCATCTCGAAATAAAAATATGAGAGAAGGAGCCGATCAAAAACTCAAATACCTCAAAATGGCATTTTTTCTTGCGTCTCTTTTCGCAAAAAGGTCCACACACTGTATCAAACCACCAAAAGGTGGCAAACCGTTAATGTTTGAGACCTAGTTCTAAAAATAAACAGAAATAATTACTATTACACATATAAAAACAAAACAGAATATTTTAAACCACTAATAATGAAAACAAAGGAAAATTAGTACGTAAATTAGTGATGTTAAAGAAAATAGTTCCGAAGTTACCAACGTCAGTGTCACCATCTGTCGATCTCGCGAAACACTCAACCCAGACCCCCGTTCCTCTTCTGCGTAATGGACAACATCGCGCTGAAGAAGTTTGTACTACTTGATCTCTGCACCAAATCACAACAATTCAATATATTTGACATAGTCCAAAAGTAAGTTGAAAGTTAGTCTTGTGTTGCCGCACAATTAAAGGATAAATACATTCTTCTATTATGAATTAATAGCCAGAGCTATTATTTATACATATTTGTAGCCGACGATTTCCGCTAAGTCCATCATAGACTCTGCCTTAAAATATGAGTGAAGAATGACCCTGGGCACGGGACGAATCCTGGATAGCTCAGTGGTTAGAGCATTGGCGTTCTAAGCCAGAGGTCCCGGGTTTGATTCCCGTGTCCAGGTGTCATTTTTCAATCTTCAGAATATGATTCTTATATTATATTTAAAAAAAAGTGCTCAGCACAAGTAAAGCTCCATCTCTAACACGGCAACTCATAAAATTCACCTTCAGATGTCACAAGGACGACAAATAAATGAATCGTATTCCTGAAGGGACTTTACTAAATATTTCAGGTCGAATGACTTAGCATAACTATTCACTATGGTCCCTGATAGGCCATAAACAGAATTATGACACTATCCAGAGGGGAAATTACTTGACTATTACAGCTAATTTAAGGAATATTCTATGCATATTAGAAGTTACGAATAGTTTCTTCAATTGAAACTTCCTAAAGTTTACTAGCGTAATACAAACTGTATATCTTCCTGGTGGGAAAATATTCCACAAAATACATAAGCTATATGTGTGAAACATTCGAAATTTCAATACGTACGTTAAAAACTAAGATAAAAGGTTTGTTCCTTCACAAGAAACATTTTAACAGTTTACTAGTATTAAAATAAACATGATTTAAACCAAAAACAAAGATATTTTTCTGTTGAAAAAATATTGTATTTTACTCTAGCATTATGTACAAAGAGAAGTTAGAGTAAATGTGTAGCTTAGATTTTCAGATATTGCTACCAACGTAATGTTTCCAACCAAGGGTCCGTCGAGAGTGCTTGGCTGACCGTGCACGTGTGTCTTCTGTCGTTCTACGCCATTTGTATTATGTATCTCTTCATACGTATCTGATTCTGCCTGTGTGCATCTGTGTACTAGACCTTTTCCCCGCGGGCTTTATATAGTGTCCAAACCCTAGGAGAGGATAGCAAGAAAGAGGGGTGGGTGTCGACGTGGAAGGAGGGAGTGGAGTCTCTTTTCTTTCCAACACACCAGCAATAGAATGTTCTGGACTACGGTAGATTCATCTTTCTTTGCTATGGAAGGATTTCTGAATGCGTACCATCCGGTGATGTCACTCGCGCCTGGTTTGTTTCCGTGGCTTCGGTGTCTACACCCTGGTTCATTCGTCAGCCCCGAGCACGTGGGAGTATAAGTAGAAAAAAAAATATATTTTTTTTAGTGGAACGTGTAGCAGCCAGGGTGAATCTATTAATTTAGTTTATTGAAGTTGTATATGTTAAGTTATGTAGAAGAAATAGGAAATGAATATATGTTATTGAAATGTTTATGGATATTATATTCAGATAGAAATGATTTTTAAAACTCATGTAGCTTAGCAAATGCTATACAGTTGTATATACTTGATTCTAATGTTTGTCAATAAATGTTAATTGGAACCCCCCTCTTTCTTATTGTTCTCATTTTGGGGATATTTAGGGTCGAAAGAAACCATTGGGTATACCTATACGCAATGGGAGGATAACATTATAATGGACCTGAAATATATAGTGTGTAATGAGGTGGACTGGATGTAACTAGCTCAAGATAGAGATAGGTAGCGTCCTTTTGTGAGTGTGGCCATGAACTCTCTAGTTTATAGTGCCATTGAGTAAGTAAGTAAGATTATAATGATGAAGAAGATATATTTTAGAGGTGATGTTTCCATATTTGTGAGGAAGTTGGTAAGTGTTTTAAAAAAATCATGAAATTCTCTCTGGATTCAAACCCCCACTTCCCCCTTAATGCCAAGTTAGACCAGAGGAGCTTTTTTACTTTTATCTAAGTTTATCTAAAGCTAAAATGTAAAATTAAAATGTAGGCTACACCCACTGTCAAAAGAAAAATTACTTTGCCTAAGATTACATAAAAGAAGATGGAGAATTTTGGAAGGGCATAATAAAAAAAAAAGACCCACCCAATTATGACTGTAAACAAGTTAGGAGCCTCGAGGATTGCCTAGATAACTGATATATTGCCAGTCAACTGTAGTTCTTGGGTTGAATATTGATTAAAACTTTAATATTGTGCGAGTTTGGTGTTGACTGGAATTAATAGGAAGATGTCTCCCATGAATATATTCATATATAAATTTGTAAGTATAGTTTAAAAATTTTAATTTTCCAATCCTTTGAAAAGTCCAAAAATCCACAGCAACTCAGGGTGGTGACGTATCGGAACTTTTTAGAGAAATCCAGTTTTTGTATCCAAATAAATTCCTAATTTTTTAATTTTAAAAATATATATTTTCATTAAAAAATGGCTATGATATACATAGAGTGTAGATGATCCTGTAAGGATTTCAATATGATCAGCTGGAAAACTTAGTAAGTATTTACTATTACATAGAATATCGAACTTTTTATTATATACTTTGCTGTTTGTCATTATTAATGTTTTGATTTTTTTACCTTTCTGTTTTAATATTTAATGTATTTTAAACATATGGTATATAATAAACCCAGCGAGCTTGTTGAGAGTGTTACTTTGAGGAGAGGCCTGAATCGTCTTCACACACAACTCGACAAAGTTGAATGCAGAGAGGACTGCCTGGGGCTTCTTGTCATTGTAGCCACAGCTGCTAGTGGTGCGCGGGAAGGGAGGGCGAATATAAAATGTTCAAAGTTTCACCAGCGGACAAAGTTTACTCCTCTTTTGAAAGAGATTATTTTTCTCTTCTTTGCCCAGTGTGAGGAGGATTGGAAATATTTGAACAAGTGCTCCCGTTCAGCTGGTGAGGTCAATGACCCGTCTCAAGATTGTCTTTGTTAGAGCCCTTTGGGACTATTACACTTTATTTGATTGATTTAATGTTGTTCGGTGAGCGATGAGAGTGGATAGTAATATAAACAATGACATTGAGCAGGTGACACCATCCATCTAATGTTGACAGGATGAAGAGGGTGATTTATTCCAATACCGACTATACATGAATGGATCTGTTTAACCGAAGAGAACACGTTGACAGGATGAAGAGGGTGAGCAACTCCAGTACCAACTATACACGAATGGATCTGTTTAACCCAAGGGAACACGTTGACAGGATGAAGAGGGTTATCAATTCCAGTACCAACTATACACGAATGGAACTGTTTAACCCAAGATAACAGGTTGACAGGATGAAGAGGGTGATCAACTCCAGTACCAACTATACACGAATGGAACTGTTTAACCCAAGGGAACTAGCTGTGCAAGGTTCGTTGGGCCGGTTCTGTCTTAACACGGTGAAATCTGAAGCGGATTCATGCTAGGATCATCTTGTCTGGTTTTTCGATAAAGTGGAGGTTGGGACTCGAATCTCGGCCGCATGTATTTAACATGTTTTTTAATTATATTTTTCTCTCACTGCTCATCCTTGCACAAACTAGTACAATTCCTCCAAATAATACCGTTCTCTTCCTTACCCCAGTAGTGTAAATAATGTTTGATAGCCCGTGGTAAGATGCAGCGCAAAAAAAAAAAAAAATGTTAGGTTTATCTAATTAGCTGAAATTGAATTTTATTATGGTTTATGTTAATTTAAGTAGGATCAATCTAAGTTATAATACTCAAATTGTCTTAATTTGACGATTTTTTAAAGCTCTCAAGTCATATAATATATTTAAGTTAAGATGAGCGCATTAAATTCATTTATATTAAGTGTGTTTAGGCTAAGCTATCCAAGTAGGTTGAGATAAACTTATTTTATCCTAAATTTATTTGTGAAAGTTTACTTTAAGATTGTTCCGCAATGTATGACTAAAGAGAAGAATTTAGTTAAAAAGGAGGGAGATATGACTATGGGACAGGGTGAAGGAGGGGGCTTATTTGAGGCAGTGGCTTCTGGCAGAATATACATAAAGTAGAAACAAAATTTGAATAACTGTACTTCAAAAGTGTTTTTTGTGAGTATAAGGAGTCTGACATATCAAATTTGACTGCCATTGGCGCCTGCTTGGTGAGAAAGTACGCAAGGTTTTGACTGGATAAAATAAGATGGCCTTGGGCCAAACATTTGAAACAAAAATAAGTATTCGTTTTATAAAGCAAATTGAGCTTATTTTGGATTAAATAAGTTAATTTTTAAAATTGTGTTTAAATTATAAATATCATGTTAACAAATAAACAATCAGGGGTCAAACCCCGGTCACAATACACGATAAAATTCGTGTAATCAACTATGTCCGTATATTGTTATTATTTTAAATGTTTGCAAAATATTTGGATGAGTTAAAGAGAATGGAATTATTTTTAAACCAACCAATTTTTAAAAATAACTCTGAAATGCGGTTTTTGATAAAATTAGGCCTAGCAGAGAAATGAGCTCACCTATACCCACCAATCGCTCTAACGAACGAGGATCAAGTAATGCCTAGTGAAACGCGTTTTAATAGTATTTCATTCCATTTATTAGAGGTATTTAAAGTGCACTTTCCTTGTACTTAACACACTTATTGAAGGACAAAGCTAGAAATTTAATCATATAGAAAGTTTCTGTTTGGGTCAACAGTTGGCTAGAATGACCTATGTATTTTTCATTGATCTGTACTCAGTTATTGTTCTAACTACCTCAACATGGCTTTATAAAGTTTTTTAAAAAGAAACAGAAATTGTTTCACGAATACACCACCGTTAACTAAGTGAAAACCATGACATTGTTTCACGAATCGAATACACCACCGTTAACTAAGCTAAAACCATGAAATTGTTTCATGAATACACCACCGTTAACTTAGTGAAAACGATGACTTTTTTTAATCGTGTTTTTCTGTGAGGTGAGCTACTACATTTACTTAATGCAATGATAGAAGTAAAGTTAATATTTATTGTTCTATTTAACATAATGTTATATCAGAGCAGGACTTTCAAACATACTTAACATAAGAAAAAGCCGAATACAACACATACATCATTAATAATTAATTATATGAACACATTATATAGATCCGTATACAACTTTTGCTAATCCATATAGCTACTAAAGATAATCAACATTATTAAGTTTTAAATTATTATCCCTTTCCATAATGGATGTCATTATTATTATTATTATTATTATTATTATTATTATTATAGCTATAAAATCTTGGTAGTAGATGTAAGTTTGATTATAGTCAATGTCTAAAATTTATAAATATAATATTTGTCTATTGTATAATTGTAGCACTTACTAGTGGATCGTCACAGTGATGGCTGTAGATTATGGCGTTAAAATGTCTTCTAAGCTTTTGATCGGGAAAATGTATGTAGGATGAGGCCCATATCTACTTTCTAGTTAAAGGTTTACTCGTCAAATGCTATCAACTTTCTAATGATTTTGAATTTTCTGTGCTTAATTTGTTTTTTTAACTTGTATTTTTCCCCTTCACACCACGATGAGAACTTTAAAACGACCCCTCTCCAAGCTGCACCAAACCACTCAAGTAAGAATTGAGGTGATATTATTTTTAAACATAGAGACATACTTTATTTACCGATTTACAACCATACACAAATTAGAGCTTCCATGTTGATGTAAACAAAATATGAATTTATAGATTAACACTGTGTTCAAAGCATAAAATCTGGGATTTTGTTAGGAAAATACAAATTGGTTCAGCCGTTTTCTTGTAATCTAAATTACCGGAAATGAGTTTTTAAAATCGTAATATAAACAATATTATTTTGAAAAAATGAACAGCAAAAATCATGCTTAAACAAATTAAATGACTATCTAAATCCATTTAAAATCATTTCATCATTTGAGAATTATAATAAATATTGTTGTTTTAAATGCTAAATAATGATAACAACATTCTAATAATAATAAATGTTTCTCTGGCATAGGAAATTAATTAAATTAACCAAAGAATGTCCATAAATGATGTGCTAGGTCCAGCTATTACATATAACGACAATTTTGTGATCAGAGGTAAATATTCAAAAATAAATAAGAAAAAAGAGAATCAATGCAAATTGAAATATATATTTCGAACCTACTATCATTGGTTTGTTCAGAGTATGTACATTTTTGTCATAATTTTTATATTTGTTGCAGCATACAAAAAGAGTTATTATTAATTTAACCAAAGATACATATTTTATTTACAGGTATAAAACAATGCACAAATCAGGGTTTCCATGGTGATGTAAAAAAAATAATGAAAAGCTGAGAATTCTCTGAGAAAATCAGATTTTCTTTGGAAACTACTATATTTACCGACATCCTGGACACCTAACCCTTAAAATGAGAGCTCATTTGTCAAAATCTGTTGAGCTACCTCCTCGTAATTACTATGACTATTACTCGAAATGGGATTATTAAATGATAAAATGTAAGATATATGATAGAGAATGAAAAAATGTGATAGTGAAAATGAGAGTGTAAGGATTTGAGTTTGTGATTGTGTAAGTGTAGTGGTGAGTGTAAAAAAGAGAGTGTGAGTGTGAGAAAGTGAATGTGAGGTGTGATAAAGTGAGTGTAAGAGACTGAGAATGAGCAATTGCGAGAGATCGACTGAGTTTGAGCGAGTGATAGTGAGAATATGTGTATGTACTAGAGAAAGAAATACTGGGAGAAGAGGGAAATAGAGTGTGTGTGTGTGTGTGTGTGTGTGTGTGTGTGCGCGCGCGTGTGTGTGAGAAAGAGAGAGTGTAAAATTTTGGGAAAGATATTTTGTGAAAGAGAGTGAAAATATGGGGTGTCTGAGAAAGTTTGAAAGATAAATTTAATGAGGGAGAAATTAGTTTAGAGAAAGAAAATTAGAGTGAGAGAGTTAAAGAGAGAGTTTGAGAGAAGAGTTAGAGAGAAATTGAGGGAGTGAGTTTGAGAGAAAGAGTTTGAGAGAGAGGGGGTAAGTTCGAGAGAGAGTTTGAGATAGAGAAATAGAGGGAATGAGAGTGATTTCAAGAGTGTTTTAGAGAGAGAGTTTAAGATGTACATGGTGAGATTGAGATAGAAAGAGACTGAGAGTGATTTAGAGAAAGTTCGAAAGAAAAGGAATTTGAGAAAGAGGGAGTTTGAGAGAGCATTTAAGAGATAAGCGTTTGAGAAAGATAGCGAGTGTTTGGGAGAGAACGTTCAAGAGATAAAACGTTTGAGAGAGAGAGCGTTTGAGAGTTAGAGAGTGATTAAGAAAGAGAGAGCGTTTGAGAGAGAGCAAAGTGTGTGAGAGATAATGAGAAAAGATTATATGAGAAAGAGTGTATTATAGTGTTTTTTTATGTGTGTATGTAAGTGTATGTGTGTGTGTGTGTGTGAGGGGAGAAAGTGTGAGAGAGATAGTGTGTGAGAGCGTGAGAGAGTGTCAGATAGAGAGAGAAAATGTGAAAATATAGATGTTGTACACAAAACATTAAGTTATTTTGAAATATCATTTCCTTCAAATTAAGTATCAACATGGAAACATAACTGAACTTAGTGTATTTGTAAGAATGTAAAAATATGGATGGGGTACACAAAATATTTATTTCAAATAAAATATTCTCCAAATTGAGCTCTAAAATGAAAACATAGCTTAGCTTTTGGATTAATATTGTGTAACTATCTGCTAAAATGAATATCAAAACCCATTAATTAAAAAAAATTAACACCAAAACCCATACTTAGACAGTTAAATTGGCTATTTTTTAAACAAAATTCAAGATCATTTTATTGTTTTTGAGCTTATAATATACATCAAAACATATTTAAAGATTATTTTATCATGCGTGAAACAAAACGTAGACAACATTTTCACGAAATTAACAACCTAACCTTTTCATTTTCGAATTATGCTCAATATTATTGATTTAAATGCGAATTAACGATATCATTACAATAAAAAATGTTTCCCAAGTTTAGGAATCTCAATTTAGATGTGCTATGACCAGCATCCAAAGAGAAATATTCATCCATAAAGAAAATTTTGATGTGTTCGGACCAAAAATGAATAAAGATTGAATTATTATTTTTTTAGCCAAAGAGATATATTTTATTTAGAGATTTACAGCCATGCAGAAAGTAGTGGTTTCCATGGTGATTTAACAAAGAATGAAAACCTGAAAATTCTCTGTGAAAAGTGTTTTTGTGGAAATATACTATTTTTCTCGACATCCTGAACTCCTAGCCGTTTAAATGAATGGTCGTTTGTCAAAATATGTTGTCATTTCCTCGCAATCTCTATTATTGGAAACGGGTTTATCAAATTATATATAAGAAAATGGGTTTATAGAACAATTCGTAATGTTAGGACAGGGATGCCAAACTTTTTCTCTGGCGTGCACCTATTTACGCTGATTAACTTAACCATACCACTCAGCCCCAAGACCTCAACTCTAAATTAACCCTCTTACCCTACCACCACTACCCTGCCAAAAATACAATAAAAATTTATTAATTCTATTTAAAAATCTTAGTATTTTTTTGAGTGAGTTTGGGAGAGTTCTAGTTTATTTCTATTTACTTTAGGTAACATATTAAAACTAAAAATATAAAAATGAATACAAAACCCTAGAATCAACCCTTAGAGTGCTACTTGAAATGTCTTTGCATGCCATAGTGTCACGCGTGCCAATGGTTGTCAACCTCTGTGTTAGGATGTGGCTTGTTTTTATAGTTAGGTCTTCCTGTGTCTATAAGTGTGCGTGAAATAAGAGGAAACTAGATTATCCTTAAAACAAACCAGATAAGCTTCCATTCGAGAAATTGATAACCACTTCAGTAACCAAATGGTCTAAGGCGTCACTCTCGTGCTGGAATGGCTAGCTGATGATGGGGAGATCGGGGTTCGAATCCCAGTTAGGTCTACTGAGAGCGTTTTATCCTTTGTGGTTTCCCACTCTTCTTCCACGCAAATGCGGGTGGATAACCTCTAAAATGCTTTCTTCCTCATTAAAAATAATTATCAAGTGCTTATAACCTAAACAGGTAGTAAGACGAGGTGATAAATAAAAGAAATTGAGAGTAAATATGGCTTTTTACTATTTGTGTTTGTAAAATATATGTAAATGTATATGACAAATACACATTATTTTCAACACTGAAATAACCCACTGCAGTGAACCCATATTTTAGGGTATCTGGCTCCCAATAATCTCGAATATTACTGACGAGAAGGCCTAGGTTCGAATCTTGGCCTAATATACTAGGATAGGTCTTCAACGTGTGATTTATCATCGTGGTTTTCTCACCCCGTCTATGTCGATGCGGGTGCATTTTCTCTAAGCAGCCCTCCCAATCTCTAGCGTTTTTAATATGAGTGTAACCTTGGCATTGAACGCAATGCTACTAATATTACTCACTAATATTAATAATAAATTACATTATTACGTGACATTACAAGTTAATTCTCTCGTAGATATTTGTAATGCACAATATGCCCAAATATACTTTTGAGGTTTTTTTTATGTAATAAGCTATATTGTCTCTTACCCCTGTGGTTTAGTTAAAATTTTATAAAAAATTAACTTCTATTCCTTCTTAATTTGGCTTGATTTAAGTATAATAATTTTAAGTTGTATGTGTATTCGTGTATTTAAATAAGCTTGTTGTCTTTGAAGGAAAGATAAAATATATATCCATCTTTTTATTTACTTGAGCAACGAGCATCTTAAGAATTAAATCAATGTTTATGTATTTTATAAATTACCACTGTAGGCTACTTAGGATCTTAACCTTTAACAATGAAAAAAATGGATTTAAAAATTATTAAAGTGGTTTTAAATTTAAAAATAATATGAGTGTATTTGTTGCCAAAATTTGGGGCTAGCAAATCTTTTTACAACTACGTGATCAATTTGTCAATTATTTTCAGCAAAATTCCTTCAAATGCCTATAGGAATTTTGAATAGAAAAATAGAGTATTGGAGTCCATAATCATTGTCCCATATCCTAGCTCAGTTGGTAACGTGTCTGTCTACTGAGCTAATGATCCCGGGTTCGATTCCCGGCATGGCCGAATCATTTATCGTTGGTGAATTGTGTGTTTACCCTTTCACAATGATGAATTAATGGCTGGGGACTGGATGTTGTGCCTGTCCTAATCTTTAGTTATATTATAGGGCATAAGAAGCTAAGATATTGTAAAATATATGGCTTGAATAAATAATTAATCCAGGCCAAAGCTGGAAACAGTAATGGATGGATGAATGTAAGTCCTTCAACATTGATTATAATTATTATATAATTATTAAACTATAAATACAAATCACAGGTATCTATAGCCAAATGAGCCTAAACTATTATAAATGGTTCTAGACGATTCGCAGCAATATAGGTGAAAGTATGCATAGGAAATCTATTTAAGCAATGCTTCTGATTTGTTATGGAAAACGATTCACCCGATAAGTTATTTATTGGTAATAGTTAGCTTTCACTTTCTCTACACCTTAATAATATAACAATGTTGGTCAGGCAAAAAATAATTGAACTTAAGGGAATCCCGCGAGCTATTATATTTGTTAGTTACTTTTATAACCGTAAAAAATTCTAGTTCAGTGGCTTGAGCATTGGCATACTAAGTCAAGGATTCCAGATTCGGTCCCTGTATCTAGGTGAAATTTAAATAAAAACATTACTAAGATAGTTGTGACAAATTAGTGCTTTAATGCAAAATACTTAAATTACTCACATATTTTAAAAACATAACTAAAACATTTATATTCTATATGTTCATTTGATAAATGATAACTAATAATAAAAAAATAGTTTAGCTGTATCCTATTAATAGCAATATTTTCATGTGGCTTTGCTATTTATCTCCGAACGACAATTTTTGATATGCTGTGGTCTTGCACTGAGTAAGTGATATACAAAGAGACAACTGACACTATAAAACACACATATAGCACATGAAGAAACATAGAGACAAAAAAAAACACAAATATGCATATACAGACAAACACAAAAATACAGACATAGAGCCAGATACACAAGCATACAAAAAAATAGAAACAGACATTCATAAAAACATATAGACATAACCAATACAGATACATATACAAAGACAGGCATGAATCACAAAAAATATATATATTGTCCTTTTGAGACAGCAAAATTTACATTTTTGTTTGGATTACAAATTTTTTTGTTTGTGTATTTTTTCCTAAATTTTCCAAGGACTCTAAGTGTGCTTGGTAAATATGTGAGGAAAAAGTAGATTTCTGCACAGATATTTAATCTAAGGAATTGCCAACACCAGCTTTAAAAAAATATCGTTGGTACCAAACCATTACATATTTCACGTAGATAAAAGTATTTTTAGTAAAAGGAAAATGGCATGGCTTTGAATTAAAAAGGTTTTTTTTTTGTTTAAATGGTCCATTCATTCCTGTAAAAAAAAAAAATCCTTCCTTCTGAACTTCTACAAAAGGACGGAAACCCTATTACATAAATTCTGTTGAAGTCTTTTTAAGACGATAAGAGTTCTTTGAAGATAATTTTACTTTCAGGAAGAATTGAATCTCACTGCATATTATTCTAAATGAAGCTTCTATGGCATTCAATAGCGTCTGACATGTTATTTAAATTCAGCGTCAGGCCCAGATACAATTTTTAATATTAGAATTAATATAAAATGTGACCGTTTGAATACTGGCCAGTGTGTATGTTCACTATTGGAAACCTTAGTTTATCTCTAGGTGGGAGGAGGGGTGGGAGGGTCACAATGTGATTTCCAATTATTACGCTGGACCTATCATGACACAAATCTTTAAATGTTACCCAACCTATACTTTTTTATAAAACTAGATATACCTTGTATCAATCTCTGAGCCTTTTATTACTGAATCTTACAGCCCGTGTGGGCTACGATCACTTTAATTACTCAAAATCCCGCTTTGGTGGCTGCATGGTCTGGGGAACCACTCTCGCGATATATTAGATTGCGTAAGATGGGGGGATCGGGGTTTGATCCCAGTCGGGTGCACTGAGGGTGTTTTTTCCCTAACTAGTTTTCCACTCTCCCTCCACATAAATGTGGGTATATTTCTTCTAAATTAACTTATCTAATCCCTAGCACCTTAGTGTAATTAGTATATAGGCTTATAACCCTAATGGGTATTAAGACGCGGTGCTAATAAAATTGTTTAAAAGTTGTAGTGATGTGTGAGGTAGAATGTTAGAAGGAATGCCACTGCATTTAATTGGAAGATTGTTTTGTTTTAATTAACCCCTCTGAGTACACCTTGTTGGGATTCAAGCCTATCCTCTCCATGAACGACAAACTAGTCCTGACTCCTGATCAGTATAACATTTGTCTGTGTGGCCTCTGATGTGGATATACTGAGCAACTAATACTACAAATATTATACTACTAGCAATCCCACACGGCGTTACCCGTGACCCATTGTGGTATAGTAATTATATAA